>PVJH01000999.1:0-242242 GCA_004026705.1 Nesogale talazaci | reverse complement strand
TTTTTCTTACATAAAAACACAGTATTCAATAATTTTACTATGTCTTATTCTAGTTCTAGGATAAACATAAAGAAAACATTGTTCCTAATTCTGATGGTACTATATTGAGATACTTTTAAAGATACTTAAAAACATCTTTCCACTATTAAAATTATAAATAAGATATCATCAACAGCAAGAAAATTCTATAAGTTGCTTTTATATTTAATCAAAAATTTAAATTAGATGCAAAAAATTCAACAGACACAAGCATATTTGGGTGTAATTTTTAATTTGCTCTTTAAATTGTTATTTAGTAAATAAATATTTATGGTGCTGAACTTTTCATAAATTCTGGAGTTTCACAATGAGATTGGAGGTTAGAACTTACTTGAGGTCTGATGGGTTCAGATAAATACAACTATTATTATCTGGCATGGGTGAGGTTATTCATTTTGAATTATAAGATTTTAAAAATCTCTTCTTTATGATACTATCCTTATAATTTTACCATTTCCCATTTTGAAAAATAGGAACTATGCTTAGAAATACAAAGATGGTTAGAGGCAATTACTGTCGATCTTGCACAGAAACCTTCTCTATGATCTACATTGACAATTTCTTCTGCTACAGGTAATTTCATAAAATATTAACTTTATCTCATCAAAGGATAGACAAATTCTTTATTCCACATAGGATTACAAATATTTGGTTTAACAAGCTTGTACAATTTTCAAGGAATTAGACTTACTGAGCTAACATGTACTCTTGTCCCAATAATAACACTACATAATTACGGGAGCTATGAAAGCAACTAACCATGGTGTATTAAATATTCAAATGCACTGCCTAATTCTGTGAGAAATGCATGGTAAGAAATAAACTCTGTGTGGTGGTCTGGGGATGATACAAATCTTCACAAGGAGGTAGCAAATGTAGTAGGATCTTTCCCACCCTCCCAACCCTTGCAATGTCCCACTTATTAATCCTGGATATTGTGAATGTCAGTGTGCACAATAATAGGGACTATAGCACAGTACTGATAAAACATACAACTTTCCTCTAGTTCTTTAATCCTCCCTCCCACCATTATCATGATCCCAGTTCTACCTTACAAATCCAGCCGGACCACAGGATATACACTGGTACAGATAAGAACTGGAAACACAGGTAAACCCGGGTAGATAACCCACCCACTCCCAGGCCAATAATGAGAGTAGGAATACCAGAAGGGGCAGGAGAAGGTGGCTTAGAAAGGGGGGCCAACCAAAAGGATTGACATAGAGTAGCCCCCCCACCCGCCCGCACTGGAGGAAGGACAACAGAAAAGTGGGTGAAGGTAGACATCAGACCGTGTGAGACATGACAAAATAATAGTAATCTATAAATAATCAAGGGTTTGTGAGGGAGAGGGAGCAGGGACGGAGGAGAAAAATTGAGGAACTCATACCAAGGGCTCAAGTAGAAACAAAATGTTTTGAAAATGATGATGGCAACATATATACAAATGTGCTTGACACAATGGATGGATGTTTATATAGACTGTGATAAGTTGTTTGAGCCCCCAATAAAATGATTTTTAAAGGGAAAAGGGGACCTTAATAATGTGATTGAGCTCCATATTTTATGGTAGAAAAATTATCCTAAATTTTCCAAGTTCAACCCACTTTAATTTTATAGGTACTTGTGAAAAGCAAGAATGTTAGAGTTAGAGACAGAAAAATGGAGAGAGAAAGAAAAGAATGGGAAGAGGGTAGGGAGATTTGGAAGTGCTGTGTTGCTGACTTTGAAGGTGGATAAAGGGGCTGTGAGCCAAGGAATGTGGACACTGGAAAAAACAAAAACAAATGACCAGATTATTTCCACTCATCCAGAAGGCACGCAGCTCTGATTTGAACACAAATATGATCCATTTCAGAATTCTAACCTCACGTACTGTAAATTTTAAAACCTGTGATTAAGCCATGAATATATGGCAGGTTGTTGCCGTATCAATAAAACAATTAATACAATAACCTTTGGGGTGCTTTCAGGAGATAGAATAAACCTCTGCAATGAACAAAGGGCTGAGGTGGAGAAAGCGTAGTTTACTGTGCACGTTACAACATGAATGAGAAGGGCAGATGTGGGGAACTGCAAGTAGTTCAGCATGGCAGGCAGAGCATGTGATGGAGCCAGAAAGTATTGTAAGAAAGAGAATTTGAAGGCAAGGGGAGGCTTGCAAAGTTCCGTAGTGTTGTTCTGAGAAATGAGAAGAGCATGTTCAATGGAGATGGATTCCCTGGTGATGACTTTTAGAAAGACTAGTTGGCAAGATGAGGGATGCCATGAAGATTATTGTGATAAAGTTTTGCTTAAACTTAGCTGGGTCAGGATGCTCAGTGGTTTGACCGTTCATAACTTGTAATCCCCCACAGCCTGATCTCACACAATATGATCAAAATCAATTCATTTTAAATCTTCATAATATAATATGATCAGGGAAAAACGCAACACCCAGGCAGGTCTCAGCCCTGAAACAATTAAAAGAACATTTCCTGAAGGAGGTGGTCTCCTTCCAATAGAAGAACACTGTAGACAAGTTAACTGCTTCTAACTAGGTCTGAATCTTTCATCTGGTTGAGTAGCCTTGAGTTCTTTTGATCTGAGTCAGAGGCATGCTCTTTTGCCTGTCAGTACAGATGCATATTGTTTGACTACTTAATCTTGGATTCATCTCCTCTGCAGCGAGTTGACTGTGTTTTTCCTGCACATCATCAGTCCCCGCAATAAAGTGAATAGGCAGGGCCTTCAGCTGAACATCTGACCCATAGTGTTGGATTCTGCTTGAACTTGAACTTGCCTGGTTCTATAACTGTAAGAGCCATTTTTTACACATCAACTTCCTTCTCAGTAAACATATATTAGTGCCACTGTTTTGCTTCTCAGGGAATTCAGTGAAAGACCAACATTTAACAGTGTAGCTGCTACCTGACTTTTCAGCTGCTAGTCAAACCTTTGAGATGGAAAATTTTTGAGAGCCATACATATATTATCTGAATAATAGCTTCACTTTCAATTTCAATTTTATACCAGAGTCACATGTATACAGTGAAGAAGCCACACATGGCTTGGGAGCCATAGTTTTCAGACCCCATCTTAATCTCTTATATTTACCTCTGAGGAGCTAATAATTTTTCACATCTTTTCCTATGTTTAATTTTTCAAATACCTGATAAACCTGCAAAAATTTGGTTATAAAAAAAAGGATGTTGAGTAGGTTTAAAAGAGTGGCATTGATCTTTTCCAAATTTTATTAATTATATGTCCTATCTAAAATAAAAAGTGAGAAACCAAAACTCACTGCCATTGAGTTGAGGCTGACTCCCCGTGGGTGACCTTCTCAGGCCTGGTAGGACTGCTCCTGCTGGTTTCTGAGAGTGGGACTCCACAGGAGGAGAAATCTCTTCTTTCTCCCAGTAGGGGGCTGTTGTGGTTGCCAGCTCAACGGACCAGGCTATTTGGAGTAAATGTACCTTTTGGTGCTTTCCTATAATTGAAAGGACATTTGAGAACATACATATATATTCTCTAAGCAGATGGATTTAATATACACTTGTACCCTCACCACATCACTTAGATGGTGTGTGCCAGAAATTCAAAGAACTAATTCTTCCTTTGTTTCGATAATTTGTTGTACAAAATCACAAGTTTATGTACGCATGGTAGATATATACTCTGTTGTCAATTTGAGAATTATGAGTCAAGGGTGGAGCTTAGCCTGTCAATCAGGTCACAGCTTGGTGACCCCATTTAGAGGGACTAAGGAGATAAATAGCTCATTGGAAGAGGGACACATACTCACTTGCTGGGAAACATTGCAGCTGACAAGACATATGGAGGTATGCTGGTGCCCTGGACTGGAGAAGCCATGTGGAGACCCTGCCAACACTGAGATTCCTCTACCACCACTGGATCCACAAGACTTTCCACTCCCTGTGATATTCCTGCATGCCTCAATACATGTGTTTGTTGAGTCTGAAGAGGAATTTATAGCTTGGTATCAGACAGATGGGCTAATCTCAGACTTGGAATTGATCTAGATTGGGTTTGGATGTTTGCCCAATATTGAATTGTGTTGTATATAAAGCTTGTTCTTATATACATCTGAGTGTCTATGAATTTGCTTCTCTAGTCTACCCAGACTAACACATATGGTTATTTTTTGCTAACTTGTGATTCCTGTATGAGAGATAGATATCTCAATATATCCACATCCCGGATATTTACTAATAAATTATAGATGCTCAATACATGTTTGTTAAAAAAGAATAAATACATATAAATCAATGATAGCTATTATAATAGACCCATATTCATTATCTGTCTAAAGAAAATGAAGTGAGTTGTTCAAGGAAGAAAAAAACACACAGCAAAACAAAGCACATGGAGTTAGAATTCAGAACTCAATATGGCATGTAACCAAGGATAATTTTCACTTGAAGTAAGATTAACGGGTGTGATGTGAGGAGTAGCATGAATATTCCACTTAGACCATAACCTGTAGCTCCTTTTAGGCAGTCATTAGTTAAACCCACAGTATCCAGAATGCCATTAAGTTTCATTATTTTCAAATAAGTCACAAAGCTGTTCTGGGGGAAAAAAGCAGAATTGTCAATGTAAATGATAATTGTCCAAAATTCTTTATTATCAAAAGTATTAGAATTTCTTTCTTTATTTTGACTAATTACTCATGTGATAATTACTTCACTACTGAATTATTTTATGTATATATATATATATATATATATTTGACAAAGTAACATGACATGCTCTCTAATTAATATAAAGACTTTTACTGTTCCCAGAATCTACTCTATCACTGGTAACATTGGATTTATGAGAACTAATCTTATTAATATTAATTACATTCCCAACACAAACTTCGTCACGTATCACTGATAGATAGGAGTTTGGTGAAGGGTATTCTAAAATCTCATGCTCCAGAGACATTATCAATAATGGACAGTACCAATGAAAGATACCTTAGTAATCTCCGATTATATAAATTGTATCCAATAGTTTAAGAAAGAATTGTGATTATATCACAGAGGAAATGGCTGTCTGTAAGAATCAAAACAAATTCAAGGGTCTCTTCTCTTTTGAGGAAAATTGTGAAACATATAACTAGGAAGATAATTGGGCACACGCACACACATATGTCACTACGATATAGGGTCACCACATGTTGGGATCAACTCTATGGACGGAAGTGTGTAGGTGTGTTTAGGTAAAATTGTCCTCATGGTACACTGGCTACATGCTCAGCTGCTCACTGAAAGACAGTGGTTCAAGCCCATTAACAGCTCCGGGGGAGAAAGAGGTGGTCATTTGTTTTGTAAAGATTTACAGCTTGGGAAACCCTTTGGCCAGTTCTTCCCTGTCCTATATGGTCCCCACAAGCCAGAGTAGATGTTTGATTTTGGCTTTGTACCCCCATATATAAAACCAGTAGCTGTTGAATCTACTGCAACTCGTGGGGAAACCTATATATGTCAGAATATAACTGTTTTTTATTAGGATATCAATAACTTAGTTTTCAAAGCTAGCTTACTAGTCTTTTCTTTTGAGATGTCTCTGGGTAGATTTGAACAGACAAGCGTCCATCAGTAGCAGTGGTGGATTTATGTGCTGTGCCACTTAGTATTTCTCTGTGGATCTCTCTTTCTCTAAGAATTTTTAAAGAACCCAATGTTCACACTAAGAATATTTCTTCCAGCTCTGTGATTTCTTTTGGCAATCACTTTTCTCCTCTAAGTAAACTTTTAATCTAACCATTTCACTGAGGAAGAACATTTCTATTATGGACTTATTCTCTTAAATAGTTAAAGCTCACTACTGATAACTACTTTTTTATACTTAAAAAAGACAAAGGCAATGGTACAGATAACATCTGTAGCTTTAGAAGGGAAAGTTTTCCTGGTCCATAGTACTAATGCATACTACGTAGTTTAAAATCAAGAAAGATATGTCTCAGAGTCACATAGTCTCACCATAGTTATTCAACATACACATCAAGCAAATAATCTTCACAAACTAGATAAAGCCCAATACATCAGAATCAAAGAAAAGTTTGTTAAGAAAATACAATATATAGATGACACACCTATGTTTGCGGAAAGTGAGGAAGATTTGAAGCACGTAATGAAAAACAAGGAATACAGTCATTAATATGGATTACAAATTAAAGAAAACTACAATTCTCAAAACTATACTAATAGATAACATCTTGATGAATGGAGAAAAGGTTACAAGGATTATATCTTGCTTGGATTTACAATCAAGGTTTATGGTAGCAGAAGCTGACATCAAAGGATGCATTGCATTGGGTAAATCTGCTTTCCAAGACATGTTTAATGTGTTGAAAAGCGAGCCTGTCACTGCACTGTGAGGACTGAGATACAACTGCCACAAGCCATGGAACTTTCAATATCCTCATATACTTGGGAAAACTGGATGCTGGCTAAGGAAGATCAAAGAAAAATGAATGTATTTGAATTATGGAGTTACCAAAGAATATCGAAAATACCATGGCTGCCAAAATATGAACAAGTCTGTCCTGAAACAAGTAGAACTAGAAGAATCCTTAGAAACAAGCATGGTGAGATGCTACCTCATGTCCTTTGAACATATTATTAAGAGAAACTAGTACCTGGAAAAGGACAACCTGCTTGGTCACATAGAAGGTCAGCAATAAAGAGGAAGACCCGGGCAAGATGTTTTGACTTGGTGGCTGCAACAATGGACTTAAAATAAGAAAGAACAATTGTGAGGACAGAAGAGGGCCAGGTAGTGTTTCCTTCTGTTGTACCTAGGGTTTCTGCGTGTTAAAGTAGACTTGGCTGAACCTAACAGTAATTAGCAGTTTTCATCAAAGGTAAAGTAGGCCTCCAGTCTGAGAAAGCTACAAGCTCTGAAAGACAGAGCCTATTTGAACCTAAGAATAATCACAAAGGAACACACATACTTCACCCACATTTGCAGTAACAAAATACTTTTGTTGCCAGTATAGAGAAATAAATGGAGGAGTATTCATTTGATATTTTTTTCTTTTACATGTAAAACTATGATTGTCTTACCGCTGAATGAAAGAATTCCATTTAAGCTTGATTAAGCATAACCTCAAATGTAATTTTGGATGGTGAAAGCAAAAGAAATCTACAACAAAACATTAATTAGAAGAGAAAAAGATGAAATAAAGTAAAATCAACTATTTGCAATATAATTGTGTTAACTTTATCAGAGCTTGGAGAACCTTGCTTTGAATAATTCTAACCTCCTCATTTATATATTTAACACATTTGATAACACAGTTACTGAATACTTATTATGTGTGATGACACTGTAGTATATGACAGAATCTCATTGGGGAACAGACATGCATGCAAATGCATGCTACAGAGAATGCTTGTCATGAGTGACAAGAAGAAAACCTTAGATTAAAAAGAGCATAAATTAGAAAGAAAAAAAGAAACTAGGAAAAGGGCAGGGATATCTGGAAGGCAGAATGGGCAGGGTGTTCATTAGCAAGGTTTAATTAGGTGAAGAATAGTTGTCTGCATGATAGGTGGGAGAAATCCAGACAGGAGAGAAGTGCTGGTTGAACACTACCCTGTTCTTCACGGACTATGGCAATCCAAGAACTGAATGTCACTATGCAGTGCAGCAGGAAAACAAAAAAGTAGAGTGAAGCAAGGTTAACCCAAACATGATATAGGACCTTGAAGTGCTTGATAAAAGTTTTGACTCAAAGTAAACATTATCAACACCATTGATTAAATTAAATGATGATGTAGTATTTTTATACCTATTTTTTTTTGTGGGCATCACTGCCTGTGGTGGTCGTGGGCACTACCCAGCCTCCGCTGGATTCGAACTGCCAAGCCCGCGGGCAGCAGTTCCGCACTCAACCACTTATGCCACCTGGGCTCAGTACGGGCCACACGGGGTGCTTTCTTTATACGTAATTTTTAAAAATAAAGTTCAATCTAGATTTAAGGGAAAAGGTATTTCAATGAAGAATGGAAAATGTACAATTGAGGAATTCTATGTCTGCAAGCATTGTAAATAAATACATGTACTCATTTAAGTAATAATTCCGAAAAAATCTGGATGATTAGGATTTAATTTATTAATGATTTTAAATATCTTGTAATTAAATTTTACTATTTGAGTTTTGAAATATATTTTTGCTGCTTTAATTTGGTGCTGAGGCCATTGGAATCCATGATGACAACATGTACAACGGAAGAAGACTGTCCAGTTCTTTGTCATTCTCTTTATTTGAGCCCACTGTTATAACCACTGTGTGATATTAAATACTTCATATTTAAAACAATTTCATAAAAATTAAATTGGTAAAAAAAATGAAAATGTTATTATATCAGATGCTTATTGAAGAAGTTAAATGTATTAAGTAATCTATTTTATTAAAAGCAAAAAAAGTTTACCATTATTTAGCACATATTTAACTAGTCTATTTGTGCATTCATATCATTATAATTTGCAAATATTTCTGAATAAAAACAGAAACTTGTAGAGTTACAAAGATCATAACAAAATTTTCCTACAATCAAATAAGTGAACAAAAATAAGAGAACAATAAAGCATTAATAAAACATCAACAACGAGAAGAATGAAATGCGTTTGCTTTTTTCTATATGTTGATCCAATTTATTTTGAAAATTTGAATGTGCAACACATGACAAATGAGTACATAAGAATAGATACAAAAAACAAACAAAAGTAGATATATATAACACAACCCTTAGATATTATACACATTGAACCTGAGGTTCATTATTGATGATCCACTGACCCAAAGTGAAATCAAGTCTCTGATTTATAAAGGTCCTTTACTAGGTTTTATCTGTCTGTGATGCAGTAAAGTTTATACAGTTATTCAGAACTTGCATCTCTCTGACACATTTATCAATAAAAATATATAAGATCATAAAATCATTTAAAATAATATTTAGTGACATAAATAGGCCTGAATTGATAGAAGGTGCTTCACATGCAAGGTGCATATTGTATGTCACCTTTAATTTACCTGTATCACAGGTCTATTGCTGGCAGGTGTGTCAAGATAAAGCCTTAATTTATTAACCTCAGACCAAGAACATGTCATATCTTATAATTTCCAGTTTATTAGCATTTCAATCTGAATTTACTTATAGCAGTTTTTGGCATTAACTCTAGTGACCAGCATGAAATCATCTGTCATGAATAATGTGCAGACTTAAAACTTTATGACACTGGTATATTGATTATCAAGAATATAGATGACACATAACTATTTCATTTTCAAAAGAATAAAAATGAAAATAGGTGCTCCTGATAGTTAGCAATCTAGTGACTATGAGAGCAACACCGCGCTTGGATGGCTTCTGTGGACAGAATTGTATTGTCTCCACGTTTGGGATGCACAAGTCAAGATTAAGGGTCCTGCCTCTAGAGTGCGACTTGCTCTCCGGTGGGGTCTTGGGACACATTCTTTCTCTTCTCAGCTTCCGTCCCTGAACAATATGGCGATCTCGACTTGCTTGTTTACTTACTGAATCTGCCCTTGTATATTTCAAAAGTGATTTCTTAAAATACACTTTATGCCTAAACTTCCCTGTTAGTATAATAAGAAGCTCCATTTTCAAATATATCAATAACCACCATGATATTGTGAGGTGCTTTCAAGCCCATTCTGACTCAGTGACCCCATGCACAAGCTAAAAATGCTCATTCTGTGAAATAACCATCCTCACCATTTCCCCTGGGTTTGAGTTCATTGCTGTCGTCATTGTGTCACTCCTTCTTGTTAAGGGACTTCATCTTTTGCACTGACCCTCTCTTTAACCAAACCTGATCTCCTTTTACAGCAACTGGTAAATCTATAACAGTGTACCCCACTTTTCAATTTGTGAATCCTCTATATTTTTATCCTTCCCTATTTATGATAACCTATGTGTTCCCTTCACTGGGGTTATCAAATGGAGATTGAGCTACAAAAAGACCCGGCAATCCCTCTACTGGACAAACACCGTGTAGAGGCAAGAAACAATTCACAGCCAGACATCTGTGCTTCACTGTTCATCGTGGCACAGTTCACAATTGCAAGGAATTGGAAACAACACAAATTTACATTCACAGATGAATAGATCAGAAAAGTGTGGTACATAGATACAATGGAGTACTAAGTGTCCCTAAAATGCAACGATGAACACAGGGAACACATTACTAAATGGGAAGAATGGAGGAAATCATGCTACGTGAAGTAAGTCAAGCACAAAAGAATAAGTATGGCATGAGTCCACTGAAGTAAGCTTACAAAATCAAAATGTAGGGGAAGGGGCACCAACCCTGAGTCCAGAGAATAACAAGTGAACTAAAATCAATGCCGAAAAGGACATAGGCATTAAGAAATTACTAAATCCAAATGAAGGATGAACATGAAGGTGGGAGAGGAGGGATAGAAAAAAGAAATAGAGGAAAGAACTAAAAGGTAAAGGATATTTATAGAGGCCTAAAAATACATGCACAAATGTAAATACATATATAATGGGAGTGATCTAGAAATCTGTATTCATATCTATAAGTTAAGAATTAAGGTTGCAGATGGACATTGGCTCCTACTCAAGTACTCCCTTAACACAAGCACACTTTGCTCTAACAATCCAGTAGTCTATGATCCTTTCCAAACATTATCGCTGAAGACAAAATGGGTACATAAGCAAATGTGATGAATGTTGATGGTGTCTGGCTATAGAAAGATAAAGCGTCTGGTGTCTTAAAGGCTTGAAGATGAACAGGTGGCCCTCTAGCTCAGAAGAAATAAGACCCACATGGAAGGAGAACATCAGCCTGTGTGATCATGAGGTATCCATGGGATCAGGTTTCAGGCATCTAAGACCCAGTATAAACCATACCCAAGATGAATGGTGTGGCACGGAGTGGAGACCCAGTGACCATCTGTAGATAATTGGACATCCTCTCACAGAGGGGTCACAGGAAAGTGTTATGCCAGTCAGAATGCAATATAGCACCAATGAAACACAATTTTCCTCTAGTTCTTTGGTTCTTTCTTCATCCCACTATCATGACCTCAATTCTACCTTACAAATTGGATTAGAGCAGAGCATGTGCACTGCTACAGATAAGAGCCCACAATACAGTCAATCCAGGATATATAAATTTCTCTGGGCTAAAAATGAAAGTAGAGATACTAGGAGGAATAGGGGATTGTGGGTGTGGGGATTGGGGAACCAATCACAAGGATCGACTAGAATCCCCTCCCAGGGTGACAACAGAAAAGTGAGTGAGGGATGAGGGAGAACAATGTAAGATATGCAAAAAAAATGTATAATGTATCAAGGGCTTGTGAGGGAGTGCGGGCAGCAGAGGGAGGGGGAAGAAATGAGAAATGGATATCAGGAGCTCAAGTGGGAAGAGAATGCTTCAAAAATGGTGATGGCGACATATGTTCTTGATACACTGGAGGATTGTGATAAGAGATGTAAGAGCCCCAATAAAAGTTTTTAAAGCAAACAGAAAAACAAAACAAAACAAAACCCTCATACTTTTACATTTACTTCTAAAGAGTCTTCTAGTTGGACTTTTAAATCAGGTTAATTTGTTGTTCTTACAGTCCATTGTATTTTCAATTTTGTTCACAAACCCCATAAATCAAAGGCATCAATTCATCTATCTTTCTGTAGTTCTTTCACAATGTTCAACTTTCACATAAATATAATTGGCAATAGTCTTATTTGGACCCGGTGTATCTTGATCCTCAGAGAGGCATTCTTACTCTTTCACAAAGAAGGGTTTTGAGGTGTATTTGCCCAATCTAATATATCTTTTGGCATCTTGAGTGTTGCTTCTGTGACTTTAATGACAGACCTAAGTAAAATATAATGTTTGACAACCCCTATCTTTCTTTCTGAATATAATTATGCTGTTGTTTTATCCAGTCATAAGGATTTTATTAGTTTACATTGACATGTAATTATATATTGAAGGCTGTAAATTCTCCCCTTCACTTTCACTCATTATAATTAATAATATTTTGTATATCTTTGGTGTTATTCCCTTGTATGTCTGATCTCTAGTCATTAGTAGTCAGTGTGTCAAATCTAGTCTTGAACTGTTCTCCAAATTAGGGTTGATTATACTTATATGTGTTTTCTGGCTCTTGTGGACTTCCTTTCATTCTGTTTCAGCTTCAACTTTCAGCTTGTATATTATCAACTGACAATATGTTGAATAGTCTGCTTTTGTTCAGACTATAAATTGGGCTTCTCCACAGTCTCCACAGATGAAGTTGATTTTATTCCTTCATGCCATCTGCCAAGGTCTTCCTATATAGTTGCTATTTATTTTATTGAAAAAATGTACTTGAAATTAATTAATCACTGTTCTTAAAAATTTTATCATGCAAACTCCAGCATCATTCTTATCAGCAAGACCATATTTTCCAATTGGTGCTTATTTTCTTTGTTTCAAACTTCTGAATTTCAATCACCAACAATTATCAATGAATCTTGATTTCAAATGTGTTCCGTTTCAGACTGTAGATATTGGTAAACTTCTCCAGTTCTATCTTTGGCATTAGTGGTTTGTGTATAAATTAAGTAACAACATTTTAATTACCATAGTTTTCCTTTTAGGCATATCATTATTATTTTTCACTGACAGCAAAGCAGTTTAGATTTGGTCTTGAAGTGTTCTTTTTGATGATGAATGCCCGCCTTTCCCCTTCAATTTATCATTCTTGGCAGACTTAGTAAGCCATGGTTATATGTATCAAAATGGCCAATATGAATCCATTTCATCTCACTACTGCTTAGGATATCTATCTTTACATGTCAAATTTCATGATATGCAACTTCCAGTTTTCCTCGGCTTATACATTATACATTCCACAATCTGATCATTAATAGATATTTGCAGTGACTTACTCTCTTGTTGTGGGAGAAAGACTGGGATTTCCACTCCTGTAGACAGCCACTCTCTCAGGAAACCCACAGGGGGTAGCCGTGAGTCAGCGTTGCCTCCATGGCAGTGAGGAAGAGAGCAATTCTCACTCTGAGTTGTGTCACATCCAAAAAGGAAGGTTCTGAGAGCTTGACCCCATTCATGTTATTAAGATTGACTCGAGTTTGAAGAAAAAACACTTTCCTGGTGTTATATTTTGGTTGCTTTTCAAGCTGACAGACTCATCTTGTGGTACTAGCTCAATGCTTTGCAGCAATTGTGAGTTTCAGTGACTAGTTTTTCAGAAGTGAATTGCTTCTTCCTTCTTCCACTCTGTCTTAGTCTGAAAGCCCCTATGATATGTGTTATCTGTGGAAAAACTTGCTAGTATTTGAAATGCTAGTGGCATAGCATCTAGGCAAGAGAAGCCTGTGAGCCACTCTATTACAACAAGCTCACAGACATGTACTGCAGCCACAGGTTAGGTATTAGAATATATGAGACATTATTTGGTGGGTAGGGGATACAATTTAATCCATGACACACACTTTCTTAAACATTCTAAACAATCAGTAACAACTTGGAAATGTCATTCAATAAATATGAAATTACAGTAAACAAAATTTCATATGCATTCCTTTGATACAAGAAAGCACGGAAAGCTATGAAACTTCTCTTTTTTTCCCTTGTAACATTCATGTTTGTTTTTATTTTAAAAAAAGAAAGAAAGGAAAAATCAGTGGCCTTGGATTTGACTCAGATTTTAAGTGATACTACCATGTTTGTTACATTATGAGTACCCAAGGTTCTCCAGGCTTACTTTACAGAAGCATGTTTCTTAAACTTCATATGTGTATCTGGGTGGACTTGAATGTCTCTGTGAGATGTGTTCACCTTTTGCACTATATTAGAGACTGGATTTTTTTTCCTCTGTCAGTCTTTTTGATTCTGAACCACAGTAAGCATCTGAAGGATGAAAAATTGTTCATGATTTTCTCCAGTTACTAGAAAAGTGTAGCTTAATTGGGGTGAAATAGTTCATGATCCCCAAACTGAAATAAACACCATATACTTTACTTCTTTAAGAGAAGATACTGGCTGAGCCTGGTGGCGTAGTGGTTGTGTACGGTACTATGGCCCACAGGGTTGATGGTACAAACCAGCAGCAGTGCTCCAGGAGCAAGGCTGGGCTTCCTAATCCCACCAGGGCAGTGATATACACCAAAAAAAAAGAGAAAGAGAGAAGATACTATTTATTAGAAAATGAATTTTAAACTATGTAATCAAATGTTTATAGATAAAACTATTATTTTGATGATTCATTTGATTTATTCCTTACTAATGAAATGATCTATGTAAGATATAGACTTCTTACATAATTTAATATGGACTCTATTCTAAAGTCTGTACAATCTTACATATCAGTGTTTATGTCCATCTACATAAAATCAGGTGTGCAATTTCATTTAAAAGAGGAGAGAGAAGCAGGAAGAGTCTGGCAAATTCATAACCAATGGAATAGTATAACTATTCAAAGGGAAATCATGTCAAGAAACCAACCCACAAAAAGCCATGACTCCCCTTTTGTCAGACATGATATCACATGAAACAATTTCAATAATTATAAATTATTTTCAGGAAGACTATTTCTTTTGTTTTGTTTTTATAATGTTTGAAATATTTTTTTACCAAGTTCATTCAAACTGAGTTTGAAATGATTTCTATTTTTATGTGTGAGCATTTTTAAAATAGTTATGCGTTTAGAGAAAAGAGACTGATCTCTTTCAATAAACTCTAACTTGGGAGAGGGGTTGATTACAAAACAAGATAGAAATCAGAACACTTGATATCAGAACTCAGATTCTTCTGTATTTAAAGGCTCTACAATGTAATAATAGGGTTGATATGATTGTTCTAATATGTTTATACTATTTGCCAAAATCTGATTTCATGCTTTGCTTCTTATTAATTGCTCTGTTGTTAGTGTTGTTGGTTATTTTAGAGTGGATGATTCGTCATGGCAACCCTATGCCTGCAAAATTGAATCGATCTATTGGGTTTTGAATACTACGCCCTTTCATAAGTTGATCACTAGTCGTCTCTTCTGAAGTGCATTTGGGTGGGTGGAATTGTCAGATTTTGGCTAGTAGTAAATTTGGGTGGGTTGGAACTGTCAAATGTTGGCTCAGCTTTCTGTTCCACCAATTAATCTATTTACTACCCACATAAAATTTAGTTTAAAAAATAATATAATTTTTGAGGAAAAATAGACCTTATCTCGTTTATTTACCACTGCATACTGAACAACTTAGCAGAATAAGTATTTAGTTAAAACTTGTAAAGTGGATGAAGCATGTATTGATTATCCATGTTTTTGTGTATTTTCAAAGTTATACACATTTCATGTGTATTCCTTTTGCTAAAAAGTCTACAGAAAGATATGAAGCTGTCTTACATATACCTTTTTCATGTAGTATTCATGCTTAGGTTCTGTTCCAGTAAGCTAAAGGACTCAGAGCATCACATTCTCCTACTAGCTTTATGAAATCAAGCATTTGGGGGGAATCATTGTATCTTTATTTTTAATATGTACACATGACATGATAATTGTAAAAGAGAAAGGATGAAAAATCCTATTTCAGGTTTCTTTTCAATATTAAACCAAAAGTTAGGAGATAACATTCAAACTTATGAATTATTTTATTATTCAATTGTACTTACATTTTCCTCAAACAAAAAATTTCAGAGAGCCCTTTTTATAATTAATTAATCTAATCTGATATCAAGGATCAGGGATGGCACTGTGGTTAGGCACAGATTGGTCTAGCTAAAAAGTTAAGCAGTTTGAACTCATCAGCTTTTCCCTTGGAGACATGGGTGACAGTCTCTTTCTGCAATGAGTTGAGTCTTAGAAACCTTGTGGATAATTCCACTACTCTGTTTTAAAGATTGCATCATCAGAATTAATTCAATGTCAATGGGTGATATGCTATCAGGATATTAATTAGGAAACTAATATTTGTTGGTTGTTTGCTGAATATAGAATCACTGCAGACTCTATTTTTAAGGATAGCAATCTTGAGTGCCTTTTACAGACCTGGTTCATCACAAAACAGATTTAAACTAATGACCAATTAATGAATTATGCAAAAGAAACAGAGATTGAGGAGTCAATGCAAAACAAAGTAAAAGATGTATTTGGGCTGTTAAAAAAGCAAGATATAAGAAAAGCAAACTCATTGCCACCTGAGAAATTCTGAACCATAGTGACCTCTCAAAGAATAAACCAGAAATGCCCCTGTGGCCTATGAGACTGTAACTTTTTTTGTTTTTCAGAAGCAAACATACATATTATTTATTAATGTGTTATTATTTTTATTTAAATAATTTTACTAGGACATAATCCAAAGATCATACAAGTCAATAGTTCAATCATGTCAAAAATGTTATACAATGATTACTGCTATCAACTTTAGCTTTTTTTTTTCTTGTACTCCTTTTTAGTAGCTCCTGATTCTCCTCCTGGCCCCCACCCCCCAAATTCTCCTGCTGTATGCTCAATGAATCATTAATCCAGTAACTATCTCTACAGATTCACCCATCTTGGATTTCATACATTGCAAAACATACAAAAAAATCAAACAAATAAAAAAAACCCACTAAAAGCAATACCAAAGTAAAATAGGAAAACCAAAAATATTGAAGCTAGAACAACTTTAAAATGAGTTAAAAGGGAATTCAAAGAGGTATTAGATTTTAACCAAGGTATTGATCTCATAATCCAGTTTCTAATGCATTCTGTATGGTATTGAGGCTATTTACATCCCTGGTCTACATTCAGAGGGGATTCACTGAAGGTTTCATCCACATGCATTTCACTTTATCTTTTTTTTTAATTGCTAGAACTTTTAGCTTTGCCAAAGAGGAATCAAATCAGGACTTGTAGGTTAGCCATTCAAATCAGATGGAACATTAAAATCTATGCTAACAATCAGAGGGAAATCACCAGAGGTTCAATCCAAGTGTAGATACTGAGAATGGATTTGGGGTTTCCACTGTCATCTACAGTCTTCTGTAAACTGGTTGTTCACAATGTAAACCCCGGCACTATTCCCTTCTTTGAATTTGGGTTAGTTTTACAATCCTTGGATCACACAGTCCGCGTGCTTTCTCCATGTGTACTTAGTTAACGCCTCCCTCAGATGGTGACTTGTTTCAAACGTTTGCTTTTGAGACCCTAGGTGCTATACTTTCTGCTAGCTGGACATCATCTAGTTTCTTCATCACATTCTGCTGTAGCATCCAAATTTTCAGTGGTCTCTTCAAGAAGGGTGGTACCCAGCAGGACCAAGAGACTACAACTTTTTTCTGGGGTTGAAAGCCTTATCTTACTCTCATGTGACTGTGGGTGGCTTTGAACTGCTGACCTGGAAGTCAGTGAGTCATCCACTTAACCACCAAAGAGTTCCCTAGAGAAACAGGACTGTATGTAGTTTGGTGACATCTAGTCTGTTCTGATTCATGGCAAGCTTATGCACAATAGAAAGAAACACAGCCATGCACTGTGCCATCCTCATAATTTCTATGCCTGAGTCCATTGTTGCAGACACTGTCCCAATACCTCACATTGAGGGACTTTCTCGTTCTTTCTGCCCATCCACTTTAAGAGGCAGGATGTCCTTCTCCAGGAACTGGTCTCTTCTGACATGTCCAAAGTATGTGAGGCAAATACTTACTGTCATTGACACTAAAGATCATTCTGGTTGTATTTCAAGATATGTTTATTCTTTTAACAGTTCATGGTACATTCAATATTCTTCTCCACAATTCAAATGCATCAATTCTTCATTAGTCTTCTGTCTTCAAAGTCCAACTTTTTCCTACATATGAGGAAAATGAAAATACCATGGCTTGTGTCAGGTGTATCTTAATCCTCCGAATAATATCCTTGCTTGTCAATAGTCTAAAGAGGCTTTAGATTTACCTAATACAAGGATCTCTTACTGCTGCTTTCCTGAGTATTGATTGAGGATCCAAGCAAGACAATATGCTTGACAACTTGAAACTTTTCTTCATTTATCAATAATATCTCTTGGTTCAGTTGTGTGGATTTTGGTCTTCTTTACACAGCTTAAGACATGACAATGTACTAATAATCTGTAAATTATCAAGGGTCCATGAAGGAAGGAGTCAGGAAGGGAGGAGAAAGCGAGGAGCTGATACCAAGAGTTCACATGGAAAGCAAAGTTTTTGAGAAAGATGATGGCAACAAATACACGAATGTGCTTGACACAATGGCAGGCTGGAAGGATTGTGATAAGAGTTGTACAAGCACCCCATAAAATGATTTAAAAAACACATTGAAAGATGTAATCCTTGTTTTCACCAGAAAGTGCTTAAAGTCCTCCCCACTTTCAGCAAGCGTGATTGTGACATGTGCATATTGAAGGTTGCTCCATTCTTCTTCAAAGAACTTAGCTGCTCTTATGGTTTGCTCAGACACACATGGAGTAAGTATTAAGAAGGATGTGGCCCTGAGGCACACCTTTCCTGATTAAAAACTATGCAGCCCTCCCTTAATCAGCTTGCACCACTGCCCTTTGATCCCAGCACAAAGTCCATATGAGCCTTGGGAAGTGCCCTGGAATTCCAAGTGTTCTTAAGGTGAGTGAAAGTGTGCTAGGATGCATGCAATAGAATACTTTGCTATAGTCAACACAACACAAGTAAATATCTTTGTCTTATACTCTGCTTTTAGCCAAGATTTTTGCCAAAGTCCATCTAATATCAGTAATGATATCCCTTGTCCAATGTCTTATTTTGCATCCAGGCTGAACAGCTAGTATCTCTAGAACATCCACTCACTATACCACTGCAACAGTTGTTGGATGATCTTCAGCATTCCGAGACATCTCCTCACAAAAGGGCTACAAGGAAGGAACAAGCCAGCCAGAGTGTGCACAGCACTGATGGAACACACAACCTTCCTCCAGTACTTGAGTGTCCACCCTCACCTGTCATGACCACAGCTCAAGCTTACAAATCATGCTAGACTGGAGACTGCTCAGATAAGAGCTCTTGACAAACGGAACCCAGGACAGATAAACCTCTCAGGAACAGTAATGGGATTCGTAATACCATGAAGGTAGAGGGAAGGAACATGGAGAAAGGGAAGAAACAGGGGACTGAGTACAATATTTGTCCAATTCATTATAATATTTGTCTTTTTCTTCCCTAGCTCCTCTTTGAATTTTCTATTCGCTCTTTGGCTTCATCATTTCTTCAATTGACTTTAGCTATGCTCTGATTAATGCAAGTTTCAGAGGCTCTTCTGATATCCACTTTCATCTTTTCTCTTTTTCCTCTTTTTTAAAAAAATGACATTGTGCTTTCTTCATAAATGAACTTCTTGATATCCTCCCACGGCTCACCCTGTCTTCTGTCTTTAGTGTCCAATGCTGCAAATGTGTACTTGAAGTGTTCTAGAAATTCAAGTGGAATAAGTTCAAGGTATTTTGCCTCTTACAAACTTGCTTTCATTATTTTCATTGAAATTAATCTTTAATCTGAGCTCACTTAAGACTAAAGGGTGGTTGGTTCCAGGGTTGGCCCCTGGTTTGGCTTTGGCTGATGATGTTGACAGTCTCTGTCATCCCTTCCCACAGATGTAGGTAATTTAATGTCTGTGTATTTTGTCTGGAGTAGACCATGTGCAGTCACCTTTTCTGTTGTTGCAAAGGGTATTTGCTATGAGTAAGTCCTTGCCCTTGAAAAATTCTATTATACAAGCTCTAGTTTCTTTCTATCACCAAGACCACATAATCCAACCACTGTTCCTTCTTTTTGATTTTCAACTTTTGCATTTCAGTTGCCAATAATTATCCATGCATCTTGATTTCATGTTTGATCAATGGAGATAATGTCATCATCACTAGCATTTGTGACTGGTGCATAAATTTGAACAATAGTCATGCTGATTGGATTTCCTTGAAGGCAGGGGGCAATAATCCTATCACAAGCAGCATTGTATTTCAAGATTGATTTTGCAATATCCCGTTGACAATGAATTCCATGCTATTTCTCTCGATTGCATTGATTTCTGTTTCAAAAGGGCTATTACCAGTCCATTTCAGTTCACTACTGCATAGATTATCAATATCTATGTGTTTCATTTAATATTTGACATCTTCCAATTTTCCTGGATTCATACATGACACATTCCAAGCTCTAATCCTTAGCAGATCTTTGCAACTCTTTCTTGACTATGCCCTTGACTGTGCCCCATCAGCAAATTAAGATCCAGAGGACCCCACTTCACAGGTTTACTCCATTCATATCACCATGGTCAGTTCACCTCCAGGAAAACAACCCCTCTTCAGCTACTTTATGAATGCTCTCAGACCCAAGTCACTATTTCCAGCAATATTCTGCTTCCATTCACAATTTACAAGCAATCCATAAGTCTTTCAAGGGCTACATCCTCTAAAATAAGTAGCTAATTCTCTTTTCACTTTTGGAAACACTGGTTACATCTGAAATACCAATTATCTAGCTTCTAACATCACAGCAACACACAAGCCACCGCAGCTTAGCATAATATCCTTCACTAATGTAACTCTACTCAATATTTTGTATAGCTGGTTGATCTTGAGATATGACAAGCATATTCTTATTTTCTGGTTTACTAATTCCAGATCATTTCATAATGATACTTTGTCTTTTTGAACAGCTCATTGAAATCTTCTATTCGTTCACAGTGCCAATTCTTTCATATGCTTTATGTTAAAATTGCAGGAGAAGAAATAATCTAGAAACCTAATATCTATTACAATACCTCCACAATTAAAATAAAGAGAGATAGCACCATAAATACAGGAAGGTACAAGTAGACTAGGAATTCCCAAAATGTGCACACACACATTTAATATATGATAAAGATGTCATTTTAAAACCCAAGGAGTAAGCATAGGCTTTTTGCACGTGGTGATGTAACAACTATAGAGATAAATTTTATTCATATTTCATACTGTATAAAGGAATAAACTCTCAGTAAATTAATTAGGTGTCTAAAAGGGAAAGGAAAAATAAAACTGTGCACATTAAAAAAAAAAACTTTGCCACTTACTTCTTAATGTTGTTCTAGGGACAGATTTTTTAATTCTGGTTCAAAAGAGGCAATAACAGAAAGATTAATTAATTCATCAGCAGAGAAAAACCTCATATGAAAATTTAGGGAAACTTATTTAATCTTAATAAAAGAAAATGTATTTAATTTTTATTTATTAAAATTTACCTAAAATTTCTCCTAAATCATGTCAATAGAAAGCTGTAAAGCATGCAAGCCATATTTAAAACATATACAACATAGAATCCATAATTTTTTTAATTATAAAGTACTAATAATCTCATGTTAAGATGAGACTTGAGTATTCTCATTGAGAAGCAGGAGTTGAAATGGAAAATTATGGGGTTCACGTAGATTTTGCAAAGAAAAAGTATGCTAGAAGAGCAGAAGGAAACCTGATTTGTGCATGCTCAATGTCAAGCTTGCGAAAAGAGAAAGATCAGGAATTTGGAAAAAGATCCAACAGATGAACAAAACTATGTGCATCTTTTATAATTTCATGTCTATTTGCATCTTATTGTAAAGAAATGGCCCTTGAATCAGTTCTATAAAATCTTGAAGAGGAAGCCTTAATGTGACAAAAATAAATAAATAAACCTGACTGAAAATGTCAATGTTTGAACCACATAGTTTGCTGTCAATTTGTGTAATCTATAAAGACAAACATTGAATCAATTACTTCAAAATTTAATTAAACTATATTAATTTGTTTAATGTCTAAATCACAACAATTGCCATGGGAAGTACTAACTCTTCACTCATTTATATCATATACATTATGTTCTCTATCTGCTTAAGCTCCTATGAAAACCTTTATAAAAATGTTATTTTATTTTATTTTATTTTATTTTATTTTATTTTAGGCATCACTGCCCTCAGGTGGTGGGAGTAGGAGCCCCAGCCTTTACTCCTGGGAGCAGGAATTGAACCTCCGTCCCAGTGGGCCGCAGTACTGTGCCACCGGGGCTATGTTATTTATTATTTTATTTATTTATTTATTTATTTTTAGGCATCACTGCCCTCAGGTGGTGGGAGTAGGAGACCCAGCCTTTGCTCCTGGGAGCCGGAATCGAACCTCCATCCCAGTCGGCCGCAGTCCCGCGCACAACCACTACGCCACCGGGGCTCAGCCCTATGTTATTTATTTTTAACATCTGGGAAATTTAACTTTTCAAAGACCAAAGCTCATTCCCAGGGTGCGGGGGAGGAATCCCAAGGAAATATCTTCATTAAAACTTAGCTATTTTCCAAACCCATTAGAATTAGATATTGGGGAAAAAATAAAGTCCTTACATTTAATGTCTGAAGCTCTTCTTTCAGTCGCCCATGTTAAAAATTTGTGACAATAAATAGTTTGCTGTGCTTGACACATCATTTAGAGTAACTAAGGAGAGGAGGAGAGCATTTACTGTTTTTAATCATTAACTTGAAATGATTGATCAGCAGTGTAACTGGAGTGCTAGTCATTTAAATATAAAAGCAGTTTGAAGTTTCTAATTTTAGAAAGAAATAATTGAGTAAACAGCTATGTTAATCACCGTGGATGCCTTAGTGTCAAGACAGGCAATCCGTAATTTTGAAAAACAGTGGTATGAAGTGAAAAGAAATCTCATCAAGTTAATGTGATTTGTTTCCTGAAATGTTATTTCAATGAAAAAGAAACTTGAGTCACTTAGACACAGATTGACTCCAGCAACTGACAGAGGATGTTGACTTCCTTCCAAATTTAAACCCACTTTTCATTTGTACCTGTCCTTTCAGAAAGTTGTTCATTGCTTCAGAAATAGGTCTTGGCATTCATTATCATTTAATATCAGTAATAGCCAAATCTATGTATAAAGAAGGGCTATGATAGAGTTCTACTTAATATTATCTAGTTTTACATCTATATCATTACATCTATATCATTACACCCAGAGTAAAAAAGTTAAGGCAGCTTGGAAGAATATAAAATGATTTTTTCTTGTAATTTTTAAAACTATGAGTGTGTTTGTTGGTGGTTTTGTTTTTACTGTAAACTGTTTCAAGAATGTAGACTGAGCTCTTTCTCTAAATATTATAGAAAAGCAAAAATGTTTAAATTTTCAATAGTTCAGAAGTTTTACCTCCCTTCTCTGCACAGTTTTCCTGCATGTGATAGCTTTTGTACTCTATTTATATCTAGAAAGAAAATGTTTTGTTGGACACATCAAGGTTGATACATTAAATATATGACTACTTCTAAAGATCAATAAGTACCTTTGTGAAAAAAAGATTGGGATGATAGTGTCTACCTTAAGTGTATCTAACATTACTAAATTAGCTTAGAAAAACACCAACAAGCACATTACTAAACCAAGAACTAAATTGAAATTTTGAAGGGAATTTTCCATATGGAATTATTAAGATGTTAATTGCTTACTTTTGTGGAAGACTAGATTCTGAAACCTTGAGTGACATTCAGAAGGCATTATTTGGAACAGACTGGAGCAGAAGTTCCCATAATGCTTTAAATCATGGATGATAGCAAACATTTCTCCAGGCTTCCCCTGTAGCTCCATTAATAGACACTAGAGTTATAGTAAGTCATCACAAAAACTTTAAGCATTGACACATATATTTGTACTGAAGTAATCTAAATGGGAAAAACATAAAGAAATTTCTGGTGAATCATGATTTATTGTTCTAATGACAGTGCTTCATGAACCTACAATTTGGAGACCTCTTTTACATGGTTTTGTGATGTCAAGCCCTGGAATTTTCCCTTGTAATTCTGGCTTCAAATATCTATCTGTATCCACACAGGAACCCAGCATGCTCATGTAGAAGCAACACACACACAATATGGACAAGAAGTACAAAATATGTATACATGCAGATCCTAAACACGTTATTGAGATGGGAGAACAGGTTGGTGACATTTTAAAATAGTGGCAGGAGGAGCTAATATAGGTAGTACCTATGCCACGAGAACTTTCTTCTTCCACAGTGCATCTTAGGGAAACAGCAATGGTTAATTTGTTGCAGGCACATTTCACATATATATCTTGAGAATAATTTCTTTCCGAAATCCAAGCTGAGGGACTATGAACCCACCTCCCTATATGAGTGCTAAATATTACTTTTTATACTTTTAAAAACTAAGATTTTATATTTGGTTTTTGTGTGTGTGTTTTTTTGTTTTGTTTTTGTGCATCACTGCTCTGAGGTGGTGGGAGTAGGAGGCCCAGACCCACTGCTAGAATTGAACCTCCGTCTCAGTGGGCTGCAGTCCCGCGCACAACCACTACGCCACCGGGGCTCAGCCCCGAGATTTTATATTTATTATTGTTGTTAGGTGCCTTTGAGTTGGTTGAGACACATGAGGACTCTGTGTAAAGCCGAATGAGACACTGCCTTATCCTGTGTTGTTCCTAGGATTGCTATTACATTTGGAAACATCTTGTGCAGGGTCTTCCTCTATGTGTGCTGCCACTCTATTTACTGCTTCTGCTTGATGATGTTCTGCTCGTCGGGGTAGACTAGAGAAACAAATTCATAGACACATACGTGTATAAGAAAGAGCTTTATATAAAAGAGCAATGACATACTAAGAAATATTCCAGTGCAGACCAGACCAAGTCCATAAGTCTGGTATTAGCTCATAGATCTCTTACTAGTTCATAAATTCCTCTTTAGATTTATGGGGCACATGCAATGACACCAAATACAGGAAGATCACAGACCAGTGAGTGAATAGTTTTGTGAATTGAGCAGTGGATAAAGCATATCAGGGCTGGCGGGGTCTCCACATGGCTCTTCCAGCTCCAGGGCTCTAGTTCCATCAGCATAGCTCCATGTGTCTTCACAGCAGGAAGATGAAGTAGAGAGTGTGGGTCTGGCCTTCAGTGAGCCATTTATCTCCTTAGTGTCTCCCAAGGAGGTTATCAAGCTGTGATCTGATTGACAGGCTAACCTCCACCCCTTCACTCTTAATAGCCTCAAGTTGATACCAGATTATGGAACTACCACACTTGTCCTAAATAGGGAGTATACAGGCTTCTACACTGTCGTCTGGCTGTATTTACTATAAGGATGATAAGTTTGTTCTGGCAGTATATGGTACCAGCAACACTGTAATTGAAATGTATCAATGTTTCTCTGATATCAACCTTATTCAATGTCCACCTATCACATGCATATAGGATGGGGAGAAGTGGCATCACTTGAGCCAGTTGAACCTGAGTCTTCACTGTTCTTTAACACTGTGAGAAGTCTTTTGCAGCACACGGGTGTGTGGGGCTGTGTGTTAACTTCATTTCTTAATGGTTTAAAGAGAGAAGGCACATTTTAGTTCATTCACTTATTGAGCTTTTCCATGGCCCATGCCTTGAGGTGGATGTGAGAGGTCACACGTTTACATCAGAAATGATCTGTGTTTCAAAATGTTCTTAATTGTTCTTTGCTCGTTCAGCTAAAGCCATTTAAATAGCTTTACTAAAGAATGCCAGTAATAAATGAAGCACATAATATGAGACATTAAAGCTCGTGGCATTGTAGATTTAAATCTCTGGGTTTTCCAAATGTAGAGTATGTGATAACTGTGAATTTCATTTCCAATATTGTGGCAGTCATGTGCTTATGTCAATTTTATGATTGAAATGTAGGGGTGGAGTCTAGCCTGTTAATCTGGAGCTAGCCATTGAGTAGCCAATGAGGCCTCTGTGTGGGCATGGCTTTCTCCTGAGACGTCTGGGAAATCTCACGATATTTCCCTCATGAAGATGAGAAGCTATCTCCCCCAGTTGTTGGGAGTTAGTCTCAGACGATGAATCACAGAAAAGACAAGCTGGCAGAGTCTGAGAAGCTGGAGGAGCTGTCAGAGAGACCACATGGCCTTGCCCTGATGGAGCCAGACCTCTGAAGCTGGAGTGGCATGTTGTTGATGGACCCTGAGCCCTGGAAGCAAGGAGTCATGGGGAGACCCCTGCCAGCGCTGAAATTCTGCACCCACTGACCTGTGATTTCGTGAGTTGGAAGGAGACTTTATAGACTGATTTCGGGCATGTGGGTTAATATCGGGCTTATGATTTTGAACTGGACTAGGCTGGGATGCCTTCTCAGTGTCACATGCCTTTTGTATATAAACCCTTTCCTTATATCCATATACGTCTTTGAAATTTGTTCCTCTAGTTTACCCGGACTAACACAAATATGAATATGTACCCCGTAGAAGTTAAGCCAGAGTTCATTGTCCATAGAATTTCACTCTTGGCCTTAGTCCTGAGTTTTGCAACAAGAGCTCTCGTTAATATAACTTTTTTCCTGGCAGATTTCATGATGTGGACACATTAATACTGGAAAGTGGACTGTGATCACTGACAAGCTGCCGAACTGCTGTCAGAGATCAGCGACTTTGGATCATTTACAAAGGATTTAATGCGGTGAAGAAAATTAACCTCATCAAGAATTTAGCTTGTATGTGAAAAATAAAATGTAAAAAATAAATGTATTACTTCCTGGTAACATAAACTTAGTAAAGAACATGGTTTCGTGGTTCTAATTGCATATGGAGCATTAGTAGTGGGGTTTCTCTCCCTCTCCACCCCATTTCCACTGCTTATTGATTTTTTTCATGAATATTCAAAATAATACGGTTATCATCAATAACACATCCCTCTGTGGGGCTTAATGGTGTGTTCTGGAATAAACATGATCAAGCATCATATTTTTATTAAAATAGGTATTTCAAAATATAATTACTCATAAAAATGTAGCAATATGTAACACAGACTTCATTCCCCATTTTGTTCAATGCTTTGAATCATTCAACAACTTTTAATAATATACTCAAGTACGACCTCAGATATCTTATTATAGCAACTCTGAGGTTAAATCATTGAGTCCTGTATGTCGTTTTACTATATGGACTCAGACTTGTCTTAACATTGCAAACCAATAGACCCGACTCACCTTTATGAAGTCAATTCTGACTCATATCAACCCAAGGGGTATCAAAATGGGAAAAAATGGTCCCTTTTAATTGTTTCTGACTCAGAGCAACTGCACCAGAACAGAACTGTGCTCCCGGATTTTCAGTGGTTGATTTTGTGGACACAGAGCTACAGGCATTTAGAGTAGACCCTGCATCCTGTCAGCCGGGAGCTGGGTTCATTAGCCAACTGTATCACCCAGAGATTCCAAACAAGGGACTGCAAGATACAGCCAAGCTTCAAGCTGCTTGATTTCCTAGCACATTCCCAAATCTTTAGCGGCAACAGCTTTGCCTATTTCTGCTAAAAGATTCCGTTGACACAGATCTGCTGCTTGACTTTGGGTTATTCTTTAAATTACAAATATTTGGATTTTCTCATAATGTTACCAAGTGATCAAAAAGTGTCATTCGAAGCGCAGTGTTTTGCAAGATACTGCTATGGATTGTTTGTGGAACATATATAGATATATTTGGTAAACATTTCATTATAATTTATAACTCAGGATATCATCTTGATGAAGAAATTCTCATTTATAGATTCATCAGTCATTGCTTTTGTCTTGACCAGGCCATATTTACCCCAATTTCCTCACATCATATGTATTGATGTTTTATTACTTTATTATATTAAAGTAATTTTATTACTTTAGTGTAGAAGAAAAATGCATTCTCATTTATTTTTTAAAACCTTTGAATTTTTATAATTCATAAAAATAGAAATTCCAACTTTTCCTACATATTGGTATTTTTACTAGGAGTCCTTTGGTGGAAAAGGTTAGGAGGTCCGTGAATAATCAAAAGGCTGGCTATTTGTGTTCACTGTCCTTGCTGCATGGGATCACTTTGTCAAAAAGTAAGGCTGCCATACCAACACATATTAAACCACTAAATCTAATTGAAAAGCAAAACGCCTTGTGTACTAAAGATGACATCATGTACTGTCCAGAGGGGGAGTAGCTCATCATTTATGTAGAAACCTCCACAACATTGACTTCTCCAAGACACTTTCTTGGAAATGTAAGATTCTAAGTGAGGAGGAGAATATACCCACCTATGGACTTCCTGCCCCAGCTCTGCTCAATATGCTTACTGTTGCTAAATGCACACTATCTTGTGATTTATAAAACAGGAATTATATGATTCACTCAAGCTATAGAAATACTAAAGCTTGCATCCCACTGCTTCCATAAAAATACTAATACTAAGTGTGATTAATATTTAGATCTATAAGAATTATATGAAAGTTGATCTCTGTGTACTGAATAAGGTCAAATAAGTACCATAGTACTTTCCATGTTTGTCTTTTGATTTTTCACTTTGTTACTACATTAGAAATCATACACAGGAATTGCTGGATAAAGATGCTATTAAGTAAAAGTATATTTTTATGAATTTAATATAATAATAAATTAATAGCAATAAGACCAATAATAAAATGCCTGCTTTTCCCTACCATCTAAGGATATAGAGGGAAATTAATGGGTAAACATGTTTCCAAAACTAAACATTTTAAAAATAGTGTGTCTAGCATTTAGAGAGTTGCTGAATTAGTATAATAGACAGGGAAGTAGTATTACTTTGCTTGTAGTCACAAGAATAAATGTCAAATTGTCACCTCTTTTTATATAAAAGTAATTAGAACATGCTCAGTTTTATTCATGGCAGAAAGATATTAGAAACCTTTCTCTTATTCTTAAGCACCTAGAAACCTTTCTTTAATCAAAAATGCATCAACAACCTGCAACCATTTTTTAGAACAGGGAGAGACATCCTTACTTGGCCAGTATACTCAGGCTGACAAACAATGCACTGTTTGCTTTCAAGAAAACTGAGAATAAAAGCAATTCAAAGGCAAATTTAGCAGGGGTCAAGACAATCCTCTCCCGATGCCATTGCTTCTCAGTCAGTGATGACTACAATCCTGAGTGGAAGAAGACTTGTCTCTCAGGACTACTAGTAGATGTTATTTAGTTTAACCTAATTGGCTAGTTGTTCCCTTAGGATACAAAAAGGGATGCATTTGCTGTCCTTTCATGGTTTACTGTCTCTAGGTGTCAAAGCTAAACTTGTGTGTGAAGGAGGCTTGGAAGTAGGAATAAGAGTCACCCTCAACATAGAGGGGTTTTCCATCAGATCAATCAGAACTGTTTATTTGAGCTACTAGAGTGCCTAAAAAATAGAAAGATACACTATATTTGTATGCATTTAACTTATGCATGATACTTACTTGCGAACTGTTTAACTTCCTTGTGTCTTAATTTTTCCTGTGCACGTTAAATGTGTGTGTGAGTTACTTATGCAGTTGGGTTTTTATCTATACCCATTTGACAGGCGATCGGCATAAACACCCAAACATGGAAACAGACTCATTGGCACTGAGTTGGTTCTAACTCATAGGGACCCGATAGGATGGAATAGAACCATCTTTGTAGTTTCCAAGGCGGTCACTGCTTTGGGAGAAGAAACTCTTATTTTTCTTCCACGGGGTGACTGATGGTTTCTCACCAATATCCTTGTGGTCAACAGCCCAATGCACAACCCCCTCAGCCACCGAGCTGCAAGTTAAGATAGAGATATGAAAGGAACTCTCTTTTCCTTTTCCATCTAAAGAAACTGTGTGCAGGGTCCTGAATTGATCAGGATGATTGAATTATACTATATATGAGGTGGGGGCTTGTTGAAAGATAAGCCAAATAAGGATAAAATCGCCATGTAAAAGCACATTGGAATATATTTATAAACGCATTTCCTTTCATTATCTTCTGCCTGTCAAATCTGTGAACTACATAACTAGCAAATCCAAATACAGTGATATGTTGCAGGTTGTCCACAACACATTCTGTGCAATAACACCTTAAGTGAATTGGACATAGCATGGGCACCACATTTATTCTGGTCCAGTTTTCTGTGAAAGCACGTTAATTTTCACTGTGCTGAGAGAAATTCACTTCTGTTTCATTCTTAGTCCATGCCATCAGCAATTTCTTCATATCTGATACAGGACCCTCTTGCATTTCCCTTTGCGATACTTAACATAGTCCTATAGCTAGCAGGACGGCCAATACTTGATCAGTTTGAAGAATGTGCTCTTCACGTTTCAGAATGATTGTGATGGCTGAGTGTGATGTGCCTGAATCTTGAGCAAGAGCATTCCTTGAACTTCCACATTTGTGCTGTTTAATAACCTTTGTATCATGTTCCAATCAATGTTTCCCCCATGTCTCTTACTGCTGGTATTGCTAGCTTTTATCTTGGTGGTGTTTGAGAGTCAGGATGCACTTTAAAGTAATATTTTCAGAATAAAACTAAATAGAAAGCTCAGATTATAATACTAAAGAACATGTTATAAACATTTTGGATACTGCTGCTTATGAGTTAAAGCATACACTGTTAGATGGTAGAATTTTTCTGCAGAAAGAGCTGTATGAATAGAAACCAGTAAAATGGGTATTTATTATTAACATAAAGGCCTATACATTACAGATTACTCCAGAATGAATAAAAAATATTGCTTCAAGATCATAGAAGCATTTATTAAACTAAGACACCACCATGTGAAGCATGTTTCTCGTCATCCTCCTCCCAAAGCTGCACTCTTCTGGAGATGGCATCTCATCCCTTCCCCAAGGATTCCTGCACTCTGACCCAGAGCACCTCAAAACAGTAGTGTCGCCATTCTCAAGGTGCTCATATTGGTTCCTTGGAAGTACTCTCTGAGTTGGGAGGGAAAATGAATGTCAAAGGGGAAGAATCAGAGTTGAAGGATGTGTGGAGTAAGGGTTCCCAATGAAATTCTTACTAAAAAATTCCTGGCTACCTTTAAAAATTACTGGGTGCCTGGTCATGATGTAGGAAAAAAAAATCACCCAGTTCAACTTTCCTGGTTTTTTCTCAGCTGCGTAGTTAGTTTTTCATGTTCTTCAAATTTCTTCACACGTAGCCGCCATGATCGCCCTGAATTGCTCAAGAAAATATATCCTGATTACCCCCATGAAGCACAAGAAAGTCTCCGTAACCTTCTGAGCTGACCTGTGTTAAATTTAACTTGCTCAGCAGATCTCCTGGGGAGGCACACTCTGTTGATTGCAGTTTTTTGTCAAGGCATTCCTAATAAGACGAAGGCAAGTGTATTTTTTAGAAAACTTGTTTGTATCCATCCACTGATTGCAGAGACACTTTTAAACATGTTTTGTTTGGGATAAACTCCTGCATACATTAATTGTAACACCAGTAGCAGCAGTTTTTTTTTTTACTTACTTTTGTATTTGTATTGTACTATTCATAGAAAAATGAGCTCAACTGCTTTGTTTACTCGAGACAAGAGATGCACATGTGACATGCAGGAGCTTGTGCTTTTTACATCAGGACTCTGGATCTAGTGTCACCTATGAATCCACTGACATGCATGGAGTTGCACTGTCTGAATGGATATTTTGTGGTGTGAAACTGCAACTAAATCTTGGGTAGGAGAGTGATTAAGCCACTCTGAAATTTGTTCATTATTTACTACCTGTGAAATCCTATGAATGGCATGGGGAGATTAATGTAGAAATAGACATGGACTGCATCTAATCATGTTTTCTCTTATTAATCACTTTCCATTGGGATAGGACAAACTCAATCCTCCCCATTTCTTCTGCATTCATTTTTCTTTCTTGCCCCACATTTTCTACCTATTTTTTTCCTTTCTCTCTCTGCTCCAGTCACCGTGGCTACGTCTGTGCTCTTCCAATGGGCCTAGGCCACCTCTCCTCTGCTGCTTCTCCTACAGAATCTGGAATGATTTCCTCCCTATCACTCACTACTCCAAAATAATAAAATCTACTCAAGGAGACTTTACTGCTCACCCTATATGAGATTACCCACAAATAAGACAGTCATGAAATATAATCAGACTTTATAAATATCACACACTCTAATCAATAATTTCTTTTTGCATTTATCCTTTTTTACAAATCAGACCAGCTTCACTATATATTGCAGCCAGGAGTTTCATGAAAGGGAAAATGCCTATTTTTTTAACCACAAGGTTCTTATTAATTCGCATTTCATATATATTCAGAAATTCTTCAGGTACACACCTCATATTTTCTGGAGCCAGGAGTCCTTATGTAGTATTTCTTATTTAGAATAAAGTTATAGGAATTATAAAATATAGCATTTCTATATTCTGAAACTTCTTATTTCTGAATAGAGAAAGTCATAGGATTAAAATTGTTAAATATGGGATGACTTCACATAGCTCGGGGAAGTATGTGATTCTTCCCCATCAATGTTATGAGGAAGATATAATATCTCCACATGTTTGTCTACAAATTGCTCCTTGTTGTGATAACTCAACACAAAAAAAGTGACTCTCAGAATTTCCAAGGACAAGGGCCGGGCCCCGGTGGCGTCAGTGGCTGAGTGCGGGACTGCGGCCCCGGGTCTTGGCGGTTCAAGTCCAGCGGCGGCTCTCAGGAGCAGCACTGGACAGCGCCCACCACCACCAGAGGCAGTGACGCCCACCAAACCCCCCCCCAAAACAAAAACACAAAGAAATTCCAAGGACATATAACGCCAGTAGAATGGTCAGTAGCTATCAGGGGCTAGGATGGGGACATTTTTAGGCCATTCAAACTTTTTTGCACAATGCAGTCATGCGAGAAGTTCATTACAGCCAAAACAGCATGCAGGAAGGAAGGATAAATAGAGAAAGAATATTTTTTGCATAATTTTTCCATACACCTAAAAGCACCATTGTCAGGTATAGTTTTAATACATTTTCATTTCTTCCCCTGTCAGACTCTGTGTATGCGTGTTTGGGGCAGGCATGGTTAAAGGGCATTAGAGATAAATTAATGAACACATTTTTACCTCTCATCTGCCTTTCACTTAGTGTAATTGTTTTTAGCTCACTCTCTTTCCTCTATAACTTCAATCTGTCCCCAACATCCACCTCATTTCTCCCATCAAGTCAATCTCCTCGGTGAGGCTAGCAATGTAAGACTGATAATAATCTGTCCTCAAAGGCTCCCTTTTCATTCCAAGGACAAATACCTTAGAGGCTCTCTTGTGTCTCACATATTCTATTGCGGGCAATGTCATTCTAATCACACTACTCTTCCTTGTACCTGTGTACCTGCGCACGCTATTTATTCTACTTGGAATACCTTACCCCTTGTCTGTTCTCACCACACTGTGTGGTCGCCAGTTGAGCCTCAGTTCCATATCATTTTTTTTGAGCAGCCTTCTCTAAATCTATAAATGACTCTCTTTAATTACCTTTGTACACGATGCATCAATTTATAATCACCAGTTTAGTCGTCTATCTGCATTACTGAACTTCAAAATTCTTGAACATAATGGATTTTCTCTGATTTATTTATTTTTAAAAATGGTATCTATCTTATAATGATATTATGTAGCATTTATTTATAGTTCTTTTCTCTACCACAGTACTTGAAATATGATGTATCATTAATGATATCATTCTTAATAAGTAAATTAATAATTATGGAAAAAGAAAATGGACAGATGAAAGAATTATTTGAAACCAGATTAGTAGATGATGATAATAATAGATGGATGGATTTATGCTAGATAGATTGATGCTGGATAGATAGATATGATAGATAAGTTTTGTTGTGTCTTTGTGAACTACTTATCTGGACTGGCTTTAATTTCAGGAAGGGAATACAGAGACCACTTCCATCTGATTCATTCTATTCACCCAGTACAGATCTTGAACATGGATAGGGTTAAATGTGTGCTAAATAAATGAATACAGTGACCTACCATTAGATAGTGCACAGTTGCATTTGTGTACTTTAAGTAATTTTATCCATAAGGAAGGTCTAACAATTAGTGTTAGTTGTTTGAATCATACATTTGGATTTAGGATTAATCACTCAATTTCTGAAACTGACTTGCTTTTTTTGGAAATAGAACCTACATAAGAGGTTTTTGTTGAATGTTATATATAGTGGTAAATACAAGGTGTTCAGCATATCTTCTGATAGCTACTAAAAGGTATATTCATAGTAGGTATTATTAGTTACTCAATCTCTTGGTTTTCTTCCTACTCTATAATTTGTACTGCAAATTAGAGAAATTCTAAAATTACAATAATAATAAAGAGCAAATTTTAGTATACTCCTTCTTAAAACGAGTCTGATGATTATTGAAACAATAGTTACTGAGCATGGAGAGAACTCCTGAAGCATTGTCAGGTGCTGTATGATGTCCTGCACAACCACAGTAACCATTGCTCATCTCTGTGTCAGTCCTACGCTTGTTCCTACATGTTAGTCTATTGTTGCAGACACTCAATATCTCACGTTAAGGGACTGCCTCCTTTTTGATGTTCCTGAACCTTACTCAGCATAATGTTCTTTCCCAGGCATGGGTCCTTTATGCCAACTTGACCAAAGCTCCGGATACAAAGTCTTGCTATCATCATTTCTAAGGAGTATTGTCTCTATACTTTCCCAAGACAGATCTGTCCATTCTTCCGGCTGTCCATGGTACACTGAATATTCTTCCCCAGCCCCATTATGGAATTAATTCTTGTTCAGTCTTTTTTTATCATTATCCATTTATATCATGTCAGATGAGATGAGTGAAATGGCATACTGTGTGGATAAGATCCAATACACATCAGATTTCAAGTGACATCTTTGCTTTTAAACACTTTTGAGATGTTTTGCAGAAGCTGTGTCCAATGCAATACATCATCTAATTTCCTGACTGCTACTTCTGAGGGCATGGGTTGTAGACTCAAGTAAATGAGATTCCTCATCTACTTGTGGAGATTATTTGAATATTTATTCTTCATCAGGAAATGTTTCAAATCTCTTTGCTTTCAGCACATGATGTTGTGTCATTTTCATCTTGTGAGTTGTTAATGAGCAGTCGTCTTCCAATCCTGTTGCTGTGCTCATCTGCATGTAGTTCAGTCATTGGTTAATTTACTCCGCATAAAAATGGAGTAAGCGTGTTGAAAAGATTCAATCCTACTTCTAAACAACATAGTCTCTCCTTGTTCGGTTCAAACAACAACTGCTCTTTGGTCTATCTACAACGTCCACATGAGGACACTTACGTGTCTGCGGTTCCTTTGCTTTGAAGTGTTATCTCTAATTTGTTATGGTCCACACAGTCAATGCCTTTGTGCAATCAATTAAAGGCAGGCAAGCATGTTTGCACAATTCTTTGCTTTTAGAAAAGAGTCATCTGATATCAGTAATGGCATTCTTCATTTGGTTGGAGGTGGTGGCCTTCCAGATTTCTTGGCATAGACATGAGCACCTTTAGCACTGTTCCTTTTGTTGAACATTCTGATTAGTAATCCATCAATTTCTGGAGCTTTATTTCCACCAATGCTTTCAGTAAAATTTAAACATCTTCAATACTGTTGGTATTGAATGAGTAATACTTTCAAATTGCCATAAACAGCTCTAAACCCCAAAGCTACTTCACTGCATTTTGTAATTATAAACAAATTGTATATGGGCATTAGTCTATTTTTAGTATGTCTTTGACAAATAGCATAGCAGTAATTTCCATCAAATATACATTGGGTAGAAATTAAATAGGAAGTATTCATTGACAGTGGTAAATATTGAGAATATGAATTTATATGCCCATATGGATATAAATTGTCAGGCCACCCACACATATCAGCAAAGGAATCCAAGAATTCTCAAGTAATGTGTCTGTTCCCTCCAGCTTCAAATCCATGACATTAATTTCCTAATTAAACACGCTTGTCTCACTGCATTTTGTGTTACTACAATCTGATGTAGCACTAAACTAGTTTCAATTGTTTTATGCTTCAGTCTTTTGATTCATTGATATGCGTTATACAACATGCTCTTTTCCTTCCCAGTGCATCCAGAGAGGAAAGCTATCATTTGTATTCCGTGGAGTGTGACTAGCAATCTGCATCCTCTCTCCACTTTCCATGCTGCTGTGTTCAGAACACTTGCTCTCTAGAATGCCAGAGATATTTATAGGCGTGACTGGTAAGAAGTAAGGAAGTGACTTTGCCAATGTTCTAACAGTCAATTGTAGTATTTATGAATGAGTCGTCTCAACACAGTCCATCATCACAGAGACCAACCGCTCATTGGACTTACACATTCATGATAATAAATAGCCACTATATAAAGATGTGTTAATGCAAACTACGCTGAAGTAATGAAATTTCCACTATTTGATTTTGAATAACCTAGACAGCCTTTCTGTTGTCCTCTAAAATCTCAAGCAAGCCAAGAAAAAATTAATGTTGGTCTATGAGTCATCATAAAGAATGAAATTCTGAATATGATGGCAACGAGAGTGAAAATACCTAGAAAGTCTTCTCCAAACATTCTTCTGCAACTTTTATGAGTTCTCTGTGCTTGGAAAGAAGGAAAAAACCCCAAAAGACAAAACTGTAGGATCAAGAAAGGAGTTGGAAGAGATTCAAATGTTTAACTTAAAACTTCAAAATCAGACATGCTAAGTTTGTTTGTTTGTTTGTTTGTTTGTGGCATCACTGCTTTGATGGGAGTAGGAGCCCAGCCTTGCTCCTGGAGAGCTGCTGATGGATTTGAACCATCAACCCTGTGGGCCACAGTCCTGCATACAACCACTACGCCACCGGGTCTTAGCCCATGCCAAGGTTTTATGACCTAGAGATGGGTGTGTGATGGAGTCAGGATGTAGGAGTGTGACTGAAAGTCCATTAAAAAGCCATCAGATGGATTTCTGCTTCTTCTCCATGGATGGGAGTTACCAGTAAGTATCAGGAGTATTTCTATACTAAACAAAGTCCTACATCTTTTCAACTGCCATGTCCACACCCCCATGTTCTTATTGTCCCTTTTACATTGAACAACTTGTCTCATTCCAAGAGTAATTAAATTATAATTCTATATAAATAATGCTTCTCTTTATTTGTTTATTTTTCATATGAATTTCAAAGATTTTTTTGGAAAAAAAAAAGATTTCTTTTGTATTGATATCACAAGAATCTTGGGAATATTTGTAGTCAAAAGAAATACTACTTCTGGGTTTGAATAACATAGTAAAGAACAGTATTTTTTACCAGAAAGAGAGAGCTAGAGGAACACATTAAAATTCTGTGAAGTGACATGATTAATATTATGGTAAAACAAGTATAATATTTGACATAGAAGAAAATAAAGTATATAAGCAAAGAATAGATCAGAAAAATACTACAAAAAGGAGAGAAACAGTTATTAAGAGATGTAATGTATGGGAAATATGAGGATATATATATATATATATATATATATATACAAGTGTTGTATTTTAATGTGGAATATTTGATATCTATAATCCAGAAAATCAAAGAAATGAAGCAACTAAAGTCACAAAAGAGCAAAGTTCCCTAAGCCAAACAAAATGATCAATGTCAGAAATCAACATTTAAGTGTATAAGCAAGTATTTTCTTAAAATGAGACCCATACTTGTACACATACATATTTTTTTTACCTTTGGAAGCAAAACAGAATATTCTAATAATCTATGAAGCAGGTAGTGTCAAATGAATAACCAAGCAAAGTTCTCATATAAAACAGCTTATTTAGAAAAGGAGAATAGTTCATATTCCTGAAAAGTGCTTTATGACAGTACATGTCAGAAGAAAACAGAATAGCCTCAAATATTTGAAAGCTTGTATACATTTAGCATTGAAGCCACTATGCAGTTTTTGGGTGAACACAGTAAACATGAAGGTATGTCTCACAGGTAAATATTAAAAAAACTAGTGGAGATTGAAAATTACTAAGGATATCAGAGGATGAATTGGTGTCTTGAATTACAGTGTTAGCAAAAATAATTTAATATGCCATGGATTGGCAGGGAAATGAGCACACCTCTCTTGGAAAAACAGCCTGGATGCTCTTTAGAAGTGAAATTGGTGGGACTGTCATATCTCTGTGAACATCTTGTCTTATCAGGAAGGGCTAGTATCTAGAAAAGGACATTATGGCTGGTGAAATTGAAGGTCAGCATAAAAGAGAAAAAACTTTCCCAATCATTACAGCCATTCTGAGGATGATGCAGGACCAGACAACATTGCTTTCTGTTATGTTGACAGCTGCTATAGTCAGTTGCTCTGAAACTTGCATATTAACCTGGATTGGATCCAAGAGAAATGTTTAAGAGGCAAAGATTGTCACTTTGAAATCTGAATATTTGTTTTTCAATTTTATTTTTATTTTATTGGGTTTTTTTACAGCTCTTATCACAATTCATATATATAGATATAGATATATACACACACATACACACACACACACTTTGGTCAAATGCATCTTTACATATGCATTTTTCTTTTTCAAAACATTTTCTTTTTACTTGAGCCCCTGGGATCAGCTCCACATTTTTCCTCTCCTATCTACCACCCCCCCTCCCTCCCTTGTATCCTCTCAATAATTTATATTTCTTTTTTTCATGTTTTGCACAGACTCTTGTCTCATTTCCCCCACTTTTCTGCTGTGCACCCCCCTGGGATGGGGCCAGATGTTCTTCATTGTGAGAGGCTCCCCCTTACTCCCTCTAGCCCCCTTACACTCCCCATATTGCTGCTCCCCTTATTGATTCTGAGGGGGGGAGGGTTATATGTTCTAGATTCCCAGTGTGCTGAACTCTTATCAGTATACCAGTATACATGTTCTGGTCTAGTCTGATGGGTAAGATAAAATTCATATCATGGTGATGGGAGAAAGCATTAAGGAACTAGAGGAAGGCTGTGTGTATCATTGGTGCTGTGCTGCACCTTGAGTGGCTCTTCTCTTCTTTGTGGCTGTTCTGACAGGGGGTGTACAATTAAAACTATATATTTTGATTGACTATTTTCGTTTTAAATCTTAGAAAAAACATGTTTGGGGTACTGTAGCAATATAAATTTCGGTTTGGAAAGTCCGGACCCTAGAAGTCCCATGTCCTCTGTTAAAAAAGGGAAATTCTCTCCCCTCAAGTCCATGTGAGTCATAGCGACCCCACAAAATAAGAGGAAATGCCCTTATGAGTTTCCAAGACCATAACCTTTTACTGGCATAAAAAGCCTGATCTTTTTCCTGCTCTTGTGGCATATGATAGAAGATTAGAAGCAGAAGTTTATACTTTTCAAGAGTACTGCTTCAGGAAAGACCGCCATCCCCCTGTGCTCTTATTAAAATGTGAAGATTTCACTGTGACTGGAAATAAAGAAAAGTGTTCCCTGTTCATAGGGAGCAAGTTGGGAGTCAAGATTTTCTAACATGATTTGAGAGGGCCAGAAGCTAAAGGAATCCTTGTCCTAGAGATGCTCTGGACCCCAAATGAAAATTGGGAAGTCACACATTCTCCCACATCTGCCTGAAGCAAAACACCATGCTGCTCCATCGTCCTTCTGGTAATCTGGAGGACTCGAGACTTCCCCTTTAACGGACAAGTAGACTTTCTCAAGGGAGCTGTGGTAGTGCAATGGTTAAATGCTAAGCCATTAAACAAAAGATTGGTGGTTCAACTCTGCCCAGCTCCTCTGCAAAAGAATCTATAAGTTTACACACGAACTTTATGAGATAATCCTACTCTGTCATATGTACTCATTTATGAATTAGAATTGACTTGATGGAACCAAACAAATTAATTCTCATAGATGACATGGAAGAAGCACATCCTGCATGGCCTAATCTCAGATGTGATTTTTTACTAGGAAACAATCTTTGGAATTCTTGCTAATAATTGGAAGCATTGGGACAGTACCAGAATCAACATGCATTATTATTGCTGTTGTAGTTATGACTATTTATGTGCAAATGGAATCAATACGTGTACTCTTTTTGATTTTTTAAAAATATAAATGCACTCTTTGGGCATCCCAGAATACCTAGTATCCTTGAATTTCAGGGACTTGACTGTCCATCCTTCATCACACAAAATGCTAATAGCCTCCAGCTGGTCTATTAATGATAGAATCATTCAGAATAGACCCATCACTTTAACCAAATTGTGAAAAAAGATAGAACATAGTTTCTGCTTTCTATTATTTTATAGTCAAGTGAAGGCTGTAGAGGAATTTGGTTTACAAAAGAAAAATATATATATTTTTTACTTTTATTTATTTGAGGAGTCAGACAAGTGTTTGAGGACGTTATTTTTATCAAGATATCTTCCTTACCCTCTACAAATGTGGAAAAGTTAATTCAAAATACTCCCTAATTAGGAACAGATCAATTAAAAATGCAACTGTACATCTGCACTACTGTTTTTACATACCTACTTACACAACCTTTTTAGAACAAAGAAAATATCAACTTATTTTTAAAATGTCGTGGGGTAAACTAAAGTCAATATAAAAGGCGACATCTTAAAGTTATCCATTTGTGATGAGTGGACATTGACTAAAATATCTTTTCCAATACCTTAAATAAATGATGATACTAATTATTGGTAAGTTTATTGTGAACAGCAACAATTGCATAATAAGGAGAAAGTAATTCTAAGTTGTGTCAATATGTTTAACAGGCCAATTTCAAATTCAAGCTGAAAGAAAAAAGTTCTATTTATTACATGCCCTCTCTTTGCAGAGACTATATGTTTTCTTTTGCCTTAGTGCATATAGTTAGACGCTTTTCTGGTGCTGAGCTGTTCGATTAAGTAGTTATTTTCTATTACGACGATTCCTTTATTATATTTTACTAGTGGTGCATGTCAGCTATAGTAACATTGGGAAAATGATATTATGTTATTTTTCCCTTGTAATATAGGAGACACATACCTCTGAGTGATTCTGTAAGGCTCCGGGAGTAATTCTGAAGTCAGGCAGGTGACGGATCTGACTTCTTTTTTTCATGTAGGCAGATTTGCTGAAAGGATTCTGCTGTGTGATGTCCAATACCAATTCAAATAAATTCTTCTAAAATTTTCCTAATGGAACCTATAACTTGTTATTTTAGTAAAGAATGTACAGCTCTATCTCTCTACACTCATATATTTGTTCCACTATCTTTTGTCTTTCCTACTGTGAAATAATTTCAAAGCAGGATCTTTTTCTCAAAATGTATAAATGCAGAATGAACTCCAAGACCAAAGGTAACAATGCAAGGCAAAGCAAAACAAAAACAGCAACAGACAACTACAGCAGATGGGATTTCGACTCATAGAGAAGCAATTATACAGAGTACAGCGGTCCCTGTGGATTTCTTAGGCTGTGAGTCCTTATGGGAGTAGAAAGATTCCTCTTTCTCTTTAGGAGTTGGCTGGTGAGTTCAAACTGCTGACCTTGAATTTAGTAATCCAATGCGAGTCCGCTAAATCACCAGGGCTCCTGTGTTATTCTGAGTAGATTAGAGAAACAAATTCATAAACACATATATGTATATAAGGGAGAGGTTTATATACAAGAGGAATAGAACATTGAAAAAAACATCCCAACCCAATTCAATTCAAGGCCACAGGTCTGATATTAGCCCATATCAATCTATAAAGTCTTCCTCAGTTTCATGAAGCACATGTAATGACACCAGGACAATCACAGGTCAGTGGGTGCAGAGTCTTGTGTATCCAGTGGTGGTAGAAGCATCTCAGCGATGGCAGGGGCTTCTCTATGGCTTCTCAAGCACCTCAGCACTGGCAGGAGTCTCTGCTTGGCTTTTCTGGCTTCAGAAGTCTGGTTGTATCAGGGTAAGCCATGTGGCTTCACTTCCAGGATGTCTCACAGGAAGTCAGTCTTATGTCTTTCAGTAGATTGTCTCCAAGGGACTGAGTTGCTAAGTGTCTCACTTCCAAGGGGGAAATAGCGACATATTTCCCAGAATTCTCAAGAGAAAGCCATGCCCATACAGAGGTCTCATTGGCTATCTCCAGATTGACAGATTAGACTCCACACCAACACTCCCAATCCTGAAATTGATAACAGATTACATGACTTCCACAGTTTCTATACCGATAAATAGGTGGGAATAAACAACTACAAGTTAGACAAAACAGTTTTAGAGGTTCTTCTATGGAAATCACTGGTCATAAGACAATCTGGTGCATAGTCCTCCATTTACCAAAATGACCCCAAATACTTTACATACATTCCTTCTCCTATCTGGGCCTTAATTTTCTACAACATAAAATAAACATAACATAAACATAAAAAAAGTCAAACATAAAATTTGACTTATTTAGTCTCTAATGATTCTTACTTTTTTGACATCTGAAGACTTTAAGAATTCAATCTTTGTCAACTGTCAAAGGGATTGCGCTTTCCTTTTGTACTCATTTAAGTGATCTATACTGTTACCTTTCTCTTCAACTAGCTATATTTGAAGAGTGGAAAAGAGCAGAGGTTTGCTTTCCTCTTAATCAAAAAGACCCCCCTCACTAAAGATAAGAGAACTTTGCTTTCTTGAGGTCAGGATGATTGGGTGAAAGTTTAGTGCCTCTGATCATCTGTAATAACTAATAGAATGATTGAATTATATCAAGATTCTTTCTCAATGTGTCTAATGAGGACTTCTAGAATCAATGTCATGGTCCAAAGTTGAGAACAAAATTAATAAGTATGTGGAAGAACTCATCAGCAAATGAGGTCAGACATTTTCCTCAGGTTAACTGAAAGATTTATGAATTTAGCCATCTTCACTCTGCCTCTCCCTCCCCTCAAACAAATAAAAAGACAGCCAACAATTGGAATGTTTTGAATCTGCAAATAGGAGGCCTAAAACTAGGTATCCTAAATAAAATCACTTGCATGGATTAAGAATTCTTACAAGGAATTTCTTTGGCATTTTTTCCTTCCAGCTTGATGCCTACTGACCTTCAGAAACTACTGATCCAATCTAAAAGTTTGGTAAGAGCATAAGAGTGATAAGATTTCACAGAATAATCAAGGGCCTTGATATTATGATGCTTGTAGCTTTATATTTCTTCTCCCTTACTGTGTAGAAGAGAAGTGATCTTAGAACTTAATAGTGAAGCTCCGTATGATGCAGGGATTTGTAAAGAAGGAAGAATTACTGCAACAGACTGAGCCTCAGCACTAAAAGGACATGTGTTCTTGCTGCAGGTAAATGACTGCAATGATACATCTTCTCTCTCTCCAGCATCATTCCAGGGAATGAACTTTCGTTGTCTCTATGACTTCCCATACTCATATAAGCGTTGTCGTTAGGTGCCATGGAGGCTGTGGTGACTCCTGACATGCCTAAGAACAAAAAAACAAAACACTGCCTTGTTGTGAACCCTCCTCTCAGTTGATACGTTCGGTGTGAGTCTAGTGGCAGCCATTGTGTCAATTCGCCTTATCAGGGTCTTTCTCCTTTTTGATGTCCCTCTGCTTTACCAAGAAGGATATCCCTTTCCAGCGTTTTGACTCCTTGTTAACATGTACAAAGCATGTGAGATGAAATCTTGTCATTCTTGCACTCAAGGCTTTCCTGCCGTACTTCTGCAAAGATAGAACTCTTGGTTCCTTTGGCAGTCCATGTTATTATTTATCAACATTATTATGTAAATGCATTTATTTTTACAGTTTTCCTTATTAAATACCCAACATTCATATGTACATGATATGAGTGGAAAACCATAGGTTGGGCCAGCTGCACCCTAGTCCTCAAAGTGACATCCTTCTTCTTCAATACTGTAAGAGGGGGGAAAGCATCCTAAAGCTTAATGGGTATTCCTTAATTTCAAATATCCAATATCAGAAAGTATCAGACTTTAAACTGAATTGACAATGAAGCTTTAGAAATGAAAGCAACCACTATGAAGCAATTTTATCCAGTGCAATGTGTCATTTGATTTCTTGCTGATACACTCTTTGTCAACTTCAATCTTTTCTCCATTTTACACGTTGGTACTGCCTATTGGTCCAATTGTGATTATTTTGGTTTTCTTTACATTGAGTCGTAATCTGTACTGAAAGCTTTAGTCCTTGATCTTTTTTAACAAGGCTTCAAGTCCTCTTCATTTTCACCATGCAAGGCTATGCCATCTGCATAACACAGGTTGTTAGTACGTATACATCTCTCCAGTCTTGATGCTATTTCTTCTTCCTGTAGTTGATTTTCTTAGGGTAGTTTCTCACATCCCCATTTACTAAATATGATGACAGCATACAAACCTAATGCAAACCTGACAGGATTTTAAACCATATTCTTTTGTTCTCTTTGAAGCAATGACTCTTGATTATGTACAGGTTTCATAGGAACACAATGAAGTGTTCTGGAATTCCCATTCATCTCAAGGCTATATAGAGTGGGTTATGATCCACACAGTGGAGTGCTTTGGGTTAATCAATAAAACACAAGTAAATTGTTTTGTCTGCTGTTCTTTCATTTGATCCAAGATCCATCTGATGTCAGCTGTGATATCCCTTACTACATACCCTCTTCTGAATCTGGCTTGAATTTCTTGTTAGTTTTGAAGAGGAAGAGAGAGGGGGAAAGCATCTTAAAGCTTAATGGGTATTTTTTAATTTCAAATATCCAATATCAGAAAGTATCAGACTTTAAACTGAATTGACAATGCTTTAGAAATGAAAATAACCAATCTTAAATACTGAGATGATGTTTGTATAGTAACAGGAGATGCCAAAAATTCTTAATCAATACAAGATGTCCTGTTATGAGAGGAGAATTTTTTAGAATATATTTGGAGACAATTTTTAAATCAGATTTATATGTCCCTTGGTATTATGACTCCTTCAACATTGATACATGGACCAGTTTTGTGCTCTCTCTTCTCCACAGTGGACGAGCCCCAGTAGTATCGTTGTGTAAGTTTGGGACTACTCACTTCAAGGGCTGATTTTCTAAACCATCCCCTGCTCCACAGGGGGAACTTGAAGCCAGGCACTCACCTAAAGATTGATAACATTGGTAACCCTACATCGGGTTATTATAAGTCTGCATCTCCCAACTGGTAGTGAGTTATAGCCAGTTAGGCATAGTAAAGAATGGAATTCTTCACTTTGACTTCAGTCATAAAAGGTACTTCCAGTGTCTCTCTTTTTTTTTTTTACAACTGCCTCAAGATTCTCTCTCTTTTGAAAAAATCCTTTTAGTGTGAGCTCATACAACTCATCACAATTCATAAATAAGCCCATTGTGTGCCAAACATATCTGCACATCCACTGTTCTTACCATTCTCATTACTTCTGCTTTCTATCTATGCCCTTGGTATCAGCTCCTCATTTTTTCCCTGCCTGCCCACTCCCCCACCCCTAAACCCTTGATAATTTATAAATTATTATTATGTCATATCATACACTGTCCAATGTCTCCCTTCACCCACTTTCCTGATGCCCATCCCCCTGGAAGGAGGTTATATGTAGATCCTTATTATCAGTTCCCCCTTTCTGCCCCACCTTCTCCCACCCTCCAGGTATTGTCATTCTCACCACTCATCCTGAAGGGACCATCTGCTCTGGATTCTCTATGCTTCTGCCCTCTATCTTTGCAGTGCACATCCTCTGGTCTAGCCATATTTGTAAGGTCAAATTGGGATCATGATAGTGGTAAGGAGGAAGCATTGAAGAAACAGAGCAAAGCTCTATGTTTCATCATTGCTATACTGCACCCTTACTAGTTTGTCTCATCCCTGTGACCCCTCTGTAAGAAGAAGTTCATTATCTACATATGGACTTTGGGTCCCCAAGCTGTACTCTCCCTCATTTACAATAATACAATTTTTAATATTTTGTTGCCTGTTAAAGCCAAAGGATTCAGAGAGAAAAGAGAATTTGAATGAGCGATAGATAATTTACTAAGGATTATCATATTGTCTGCCATAAATCTCATTCTTATAAATAACACCCCCATGCATATATGTTTGTGGGAAAAAAGGAATAGAAAGAACATTTTCATGAACTTTTGGAATGCCCTTACAATGTGGAGAAATGATGTGAAACAGTTCTGACACAGCATTCCATGTCTGTGCTGGTCTGTCTCCTGACATTTTAGCCTGATTCATCCTTCTGAAACTGCATATTAGTCCTATTATCTCCCATTTTTAAATTTTCTTTAATATTCTTATGTGCATAAAACATTCTGAAAATGTTATTTTTGGTAATAAGTGAATAATAAAAGTATTAGCCATGGTTTAAGAAGGTAAGAAGTCATGGATTGCTTGGTTGTCCCCGAAGTAACTGGAAGGTAAACAGTTGAAATTTTGTGTTAGTTTCTATTAATTTAGGTTGATATTAGCAAAACAAATGGAAAGTCTCATTGAATCATTTTAAGTAAAACCGTTAGCTCTGATTCCTGCATAGTTTAGTTATATCTTCTTGGTGTCAATCAGAGAAACCAGCAACATGTCTTTAAAAATGTCTGGTGAGTTTACGAAAGTAACACATGAGGTAGGGAGTTGTGAGGCTGGAAAAAAACAGTCTAATGTGTGCACTCTGGGAAAATATGATAGTAGCTTTTCTTTTTAGCCAAAAGTAAAGAGAAAATTCATTTCTTCCCATCCCTCCCCCCCATTTTTCTATCTTTTCCAATTTCCCTGCCAACTAGATACATGTATTGTACTGCTACCTCCCTCTTTGGCCTATCTTGGAATGTTGGGCAGCAGTATCTTAGGGCTTTCACTGTGTGAATTACTCCTGATAATACTCTATGAATCTTAGAAACAAACTGTTTGCTCTCATCCTAATGCTACACCATATGGAACATGTATGTTTGTAGCTTGTGTTTACATCCAAGATTATAGTGCTTTTGAAGGACAATATTTCTCTGAAGGATTTAGGAAACAGAATGTTGACACAAGTAATTGGTTCCTTTTTATCCAAGGACTGCACACATAAAATGTAAATGTTTAGATCATGAGAAAGTTCAGAGAAAAAAGAATGCACCTATCATGAACAAAAATAGAACACCAGGATAGCCCACTTGATTTGATTATAATAAGAAAAATATTCAAACTAGATCAGTTATGTTCATATACCTGTGATCATTGAATCTGAATCAGGAATCATCAACCTTAGTAAATTATCTTTTTTTCATTTGTTTGTTTTGGGCATCACTGCTCTCCGGTGTTGGGAGTAGGAGGCCCAGCCCCACTGCTGGAATTGAACCTCCGTCCCAGTGGGCCACAGTCCCGCGCACAGCCACTACGCCACCGGGGCTCAGCCCTAGTAAATTATCTTAAAGTTAAAACTTCTCAATTACTTTGACTGTCATTTCAATGACTAAGTGAACTGCAGTTGATAGATATACATTCTTCCCACATCTTAAAGAAGAGAAGTGACTTGATCATGATTTAGACATATTTCTGGCAAATTAAAAAGCTTTCATAGAATTTTGTTGAGATTTTAGGTTAGCTTAAAATGTAATTTTCTTAGTGGATAGACTGTAATCCCATTAACTGTTTGGGAAATCACATAAACACACAAAAAGCAATAAGTTAAAAAAATAAGAATGCAACCAAGTGAGTCCTGGTATCATTTCTCCCTTGTTAAGATTGTCATGCTAAGGGTTAAGTGGCTATTTTTTAATGTACAGATTCAGTGGTTTAAGTAAGAAAAGCATCCAGTTTCTCTTTCATTTACTAAGAAAGGCGCACACAGGAAAGGTGGAGCAGCTCCATCGCATCTATTCTTGGGTTCTGTATCTGAATCCCGGGGGCAGGGGAGCTTCCTGTCTCACATTCTGTAGGAGAGGGGAGTAACCAGAGGGAAGCACACACAGTCTTTCTGAAGGGGAGTTCTCCCTGGAGCACCCATCAATCCCACACGTACTCTGATGGCCAGAATACATTTTCATACTCACCTATGGTAGCAAAATAGTGTCTCTAGTTGTGTACTCGGAAGTATTAGTATTAAAACAGAGTTGGTGGACATGTTGGCTTAAAACTCAAGTACAACACAGACCTAAAATTTTAGTTATAGTCATAAGGAAGCTGGTAATAGTGCTTTCTACACCGCTGGCAATATAAAGTTTCCACCTGTAAAGCAGTCTATGTCATGAATCCCCCCTGCCTCCAAGTAGCATTAAAGGCAGATAGTTTGACTAAGGGATTTATAAGATCCAGTGACTTACACATGTGAGCATGTATAATAAGGGAGAAGGAAAAATTATCCAGAAGGAAAGTCCGGGGGAACTGAAGAGAATGTGCAAGAGTCTTTGCCTTATAATCATGACAAAGGTCTAAAAAGGAACTTGGCAGAACACTTTCAAGGTCCTGCTCTGCACGATACAACTTAGCTACAACTGTTTTCATTCTTCCTTTTGCAAAATGGGGTATTTTTAAAAATTATTTCTCTGCTTCAGGAGTTAAGTAGCTTCTTCTCCAGTATCGCATCTCAAGTAGAAACGTTCATTACCTTTTCCTCACTGAAGTGAGAAGGAACCAGGCAAGCCAGAGGAAGCGAGGGCATGTAGTGCACTCAGATCAAATGGGGCTCTGAGGACCCGGCCAGGTCCTTATATGGAAAGCAGATGAATAGTTACCTTTTAAAGATGTTGCACGTGAAGCTTTCTAGATTACTGTAAGAGCCTTGGTGGCAGGATGGTTAAACCATCAGCTGCTAACATTGTTCTGAAAGACAAACATGAAGTGGATAGCTTTCCCAAATATCACAACTTTATAGGACAGTTTATCTTATAAACTTATTAGGAATCAAAATTGGCATGAGAACAATGGATTTTGCTGATTATTATTATTAGCATTGTTGAAGTTTCATTTATATCTGATACAGTGCTTATGTTCTAAGTCACAGTGAGAAAACTATAGGCCACTGGCTAAATCCAGCCAGTTATTCATTTTTATAAATCCAGTTTAGTGGACCAAGGCCATATCCTCTGAATGTCATATGATCGTGGTGCTCTTGTTCTTTGTGTGCAGAGCTGATGGCTGCAAGGACACAATCTCTAGGTAAGTCAAACATATTTATTGTCTGACCTTTTACAGAAAAAAAGTTTGCCAAACTCTTGATGGGGATCGTGAAACTAAAAGAAACAAGGGGGTGTCCCCCCAAACACAGATGACCATTTGATTTGGAGGGGGGGCATGTGAGGAGGACCGGGCATTTGGAATTTGTTCCACCAGGTCAGACTATTAATTGAGCTCTCTATTTAGAGGTTCTGACAAGATTGCATAACCATGTGGACAAAGAAGGGCTGGTTTGTGGCAGAAGGGAGACTGGTTTTGTCACCAAAGACAACACACCTGCTCATGCAGCCACCTCAGTGCGTCATTTTGGGGAAAAAACAAAACAAAACAAAAACAAAAACAGCCTGTCCCTCTTTCCCTACACACCTGACTCATCTGACCTTGCTCCATGTGACTTTTTTTTTTGTTTCTGCAAATGAAGAGGGACATGAAAGGAAAGGGATATGAGGATTTAGAAGAGGCAAAGGGGGAAGGCGGAAATGGGGGAAGGTGTTGTTAGCCAACCAAATAAATGAGTTTGACAAAGATTTCCAGGAATGGAATTGCCGATTTGGCAAAAGTATTAAGAGTAAAGAGTACTTTGAAGGAGATAAGGTTATTTTGTAAATAAAAAATAAAAAATAAATTGAAAAACAATTCCGGATGTGTTTTTTTTGGTACCCCCTTATATGTATTCCCTTGAACCATGATGATCTACCTATCTATATATTTTGCAAGATATTTTTGGCTCAAAATTAAGAGGAAGGAAGAGAGAGAAGTAGATGAAAGATAGAAAGGCAGCTCCACATAGTCCTTGGAGTAAATAGTTTTATTTCTTTTTTTTAAATGGCTCTTCTCTTCTTAAAAAGAATCCCACTAACATCCTAAATTTTGTCAAACCTTGATAGTCTACCCAGGTTCATCAGCTCATGCTATAAGTAACACATTTTAGAATATTTCAGACAAATATTAGTATTAATGACCTTAATATTTCTAACCATCTGACTACTTTTATCATCCATGTCTTAGATACTTTTTCAATTCCATTCATTTTGGGGTGACACAGATTGGTAAATTACTTAACAGTTACTTTAAGAAATTCCTACCTTCTGGTTACCTTATGAAGCCAAGGTAACAGTTATAACAGCATGCTAAAGTTAATAAAATACTTTATCGTTTCAAATTGCTGTAATATACATAGCATAACTGAGAGGATAACAAAGAGAGGAAACTCTCCTTCTATAAGTACAATGAAGTACTGAAATCTAATCCTCATTAACACTCCCAAGTAATTGTTTCTCTTCATTAGGAGGGAAAAGTGGATATCGGGTTGTCTTCTTCACAGGGTGAAACATACCTCATGCTGGACTCTGCTGAGGATAATTAGTACATTATCTTAAAGTTCTTAAATCTTAATTCAATCACTGCTAAGCTTAATGCTCTATTAGATCTTTATTGAATTTTTTCTATATTAAGTAGTACTAACCTGTTTACATTTCTTTTTGATCAAAATGTATTCCTTTAGGTTAGTTACCCAAAACATAGAAAGCAATAGTTGAAATAGAACATTAAATAGTAGAAATCAAGAATATATTTCATAAGAGTAGGGTTTCCATGGAGAAAGTAAATAGTGTATAATAAGTAGATATAATCGGGTTATATTGAAGAGCGATGCCAATCACTTATTTAATAAGGGGAAAGAAATGGAAACAGATATTTTTCAAATTGCTGTAGGTCAGTTTTCTTGACTTATGTTCTAATATATTCTGTTAAATGCAAATTAATTTGAGACACTCTTGACCATTTTGCATCAGGTTCATTGTAAAAATGGTTTTTGCCTCGTTTTTACATTTGTTTCATAGCTTTTGATTCGTGTCATGGTTTTCTGTTTCTATGTTATGAAAATAAATCTAAGACAGTATCAAAAAAGGATGTTGAATGAGCAATATCATTGCAGGGAACACCAGGGAGACATTTATTTATATTTTATTGACTATGCAAAAGCATTCATTTGCATGGAGTATAACAGACTATCGAGAGCATTATAAAGAATGAGAATTTCAAAGCACCTGATTGTGTTCCTGAGAAACCTACACATGGAACAAGGGGCACTTGTCCTATTGGCATGCACTTGGGAACCAACAGAAAGGTCTTCCAGGTTGGCCCCAATGCCAACTATGTGGACACATCCCCCACCCTGACCCCCTCAGAAGATTGCACTTCAGAGGACAGCACTGGGGTTACACCTGGAGAGAGGGGAGCATTGGGTTAAAGCACATGGGATAAACGGAAAGGGATGGAGACAGAGGATAAAACATCAGGGCCCACAAAGTTCCTGCTCAGAACAAACAACTCATGGGAGGACCGTAGGGATGGTTACATCATGGGACATGACATCTCTCACTGCACGATGACATGGTGGAGACACAGTGCATAAATAGGGCAGCGTCTGCCTCTATCACCGTGGGGTTTGTCACAGAGGGCAAGAAGCAAAGCAGCAGGGGTAGCAGACTGATGAAATCCCAGGGAATACCAAAAATAGACTTGGGAGACAGAGTGTAGCACCCTATCAGACTCAACTAGAAAACACTCATGAAGGCCAATGAACAGACCTTGAACTATTTATAGGCTTTTCCATTCTTGTCAGTGGCTTTCTCTTTGCTATTGTTATTTTGCTTTTATTATTGTTCTGTTGTTTTTGCATTCCTTTGGTGTTTTAGCTTTCCCTGGTTTTTACACTTATTAATGTATCTGTATGTCTAGCTAAATAAGGTAGGTGGGATAAATAATTTGGAGATAAAAAGAACTAGGACCAATGGTTCTGGGAAGATATGGGAGAAAGGGATGCGGGAAAAAGGAATGGGGGTAGTAACTAACCCAGGGACAAGGGACCAACAAGTGAACTATAATCAATGGAAGGCAGGTTGTATGATGCCTGGGCAATGTAGCAGTGAGAAATTACTAAGTCAGAACAAAGTCTGAACATGATGGTGGGACAAAAGGAAAATAAAATGTTAACAGAGGAAAGAACCAGGAGGCAAAGGCCATTTATAGAGGTCTAAATACAGGCATGTACATATGTACATATTTATATAATGAGAAGGGAATAGAACTATGAACTTATATCTATATGTTAAGAATTAAGGTTGCACATAAACATTGGGCCTTGACTCACATACTCCCTTAACTTAAGAACACTTTGTTCTAAAAATCCGGAGATTGTTGAAGACAAAGTGGTTGCATAAGCAAATGTGGTGAAGAAAGCTGATGGTGACTGACTGTCAAAAGATCTAGCATCTGGGACCTTAATGGTTTGAAAATAAACAAGTGGCTGTCTATCTCAGAAGCAACAAAGCCCACATGGAATAAACACAACAGTTTTTGTGATCATGAGGTGTTATGGGATCAGATATCAGGTACCTAAGACCCAGGAAAGAACAATACCGAAGGTGAATGGTTGGGGTATGGAGTAGAGATTCAATGTCCATCTGTAAACAATTGGACATCCTCTCACAGAAGTGTCACAGGGAAGAAATGAGTCAGTCAGGGTGCATTATAGGAACAATGAAACACCCAACTTTCCTTCAGTTTTTTGGTACTTCCTTCACTCCACTTTCATCACCTCAATTCTACCTTACAAACTGAACTAGACCAGAACACACGCACTGCTATAGATAAGAGCCCACAACACAGGGAATCCAGGATAGATAAACCCCTCAGAGCCAACAACGAGAGTAGAGATACCAGTAGGATTCAGGGGTGGTGAGGGAGAAAGGGGGAATTGATCACAAGGATCAACTTAGAATCCCCTTCCAAGAGGACGGATAATGGAAAAGAGGGTGAGGGTCTATGGAGGATGATATAAAATATGAAAATAATAATCTATAAGCTATGAAGGGTTCATGAGGGATGGTGCATGGGGGATGAAAGGGGAAGAAATGGGCAACTGATATGAGGGGCTCAAGTGAGAAGAGAATGCTTTGAAAATGATTATGGCAGCATATGTACAAATGTGCTTGACATACTGGGTGAAGGCATAGATTGTGACAAGAGTTATAAGAGCTCCCAATAATAATACTTTTTAAATAATACTTTAAAAAAAGAGACAGTTGTTGGAATAGAACAAGGGATATCACATGGGTTAAAATCAGGAATGGTGTGTTTCAAGGTTGTATACTTTTACCTTAATCACCTATCTTTATGCTGAACAAATAATCAGAGCAGGTGGAAGATGAACATGATTTGTAGCTGGAAGATGAACATATATGAAGATGAACACAATTTGAAGGCAGTCTTGTTAACAGGCTCTTATATACACTTATTGCTAAAGATCAAGGACTTCAACCTTCAGTATGCAGTTCAACTCAATGCAAAGAAAACAAAAATGCTCATAACTGAACCAATAGGTAACATCATGATAAATGGGAAAACGAGTAGAGTGGTCAAAGATTTCATCTTGCTTAGATCTACAATCAATGCTTATCAAAACAGCAATCAAGAAAAATTGCACTGGGCAAAACTGATTCACAAACTTTTTAAAAAGAGTTGAAGAGCAAGGTTGTCATTTTGAGAAGGAGGTATGCCTGACCCAAATCATGTGTCTGCATTCTCCTCATCAGCAAGCAGATCTTGGACATCAAATAAAGAAGATCAAAGAATCAATGGATTGGGATCATGGTGCTAGCAAAGAATATTGAAAGTACCATCTATTTCCAGAAGAGCACACAGATTTGCCGTGGTAGAAGGAAGGATAAGCAGAAGGCTTTGTGGAAATGAGGATGGTAAGATTTCCTTTCATTTGCTTTGGACATGTTATCAGGACAGACTGGTCCCTAGAAAAGGATATTATACTTGTGAAGTAGAAGGGAGGGAATGCAGGAGGTGGCTAAAGAGTTGGATTGGCACCATGGCTGAAACAATGACTGAGACAGCTGTTGTGAGGATGATACACGAATGGGGGCAGTGCTGCTCTCTTGAAAACACCTAACAAGAACTGCATCTGTTTTAAAAAAGGGTATATTAACAGAATGAAAATTAAACAATGCTTTAAAGAGGAAAACAAATATTATTTCAGATTAGTTTTCTAATTGTAGCCTTACATTATAACACATTAGAGATAAGGATTTTCTTTATTTTATATTAATTTCATATACAAATATGAACTATGTTGCTTTCCATTTTCCCACATGGTTAATATTTCTTATAAGCCCAGATGAATATATAATACTTTTAACATTAATCACTATTTGGATATTTTCTATAACAATGTGGACATTATTAACAATAATTTTTATAGTGAGATAAATACAATGAATAATTTGCAGCAAAAATGTTTATCTGTTTATTTTTCCAAATATATTTCTTGTTTGCTTTTTTGTATGTTTTCTGACAGATGAACATATAAGTGATACTGCACATTGATATGTTTCTTCACTTAGAAAATAAAAGTTACAGTCAGGACTTGGATTCATTACTAATATGTCTGGAATGCTTCTTAAACTTTAGATACATTAATGACTTTTTGGAATATTTTTATAATATTCATCTGGCATCACTTTTTCTATCTTGTCTGATGAGGGCAGAATCAAATGCTTCTACTTAACACCTCCTACAATAATGGCTTACTTGAAAAGTTCAAGAAAATTTTGCACAAATATTTCCACTTGAGTTAAGGTTAAAGCATTGTATTTTTCCACTTTTACCACTTAGAAGCAAAGTAGTTGATCTCTATGAATTTTGATAAAGATATGTGCATGTATATGTACTGTTCTTGGGAATATTCTTCCTTTTAATTTATTAGGTGACTGAAATTTAGAAAATTTTCAACAGGATTAAGATGTAGGAGGCTTATTTAATAGTATAAACTATGAAATAAGATCACACATGATCCTGAAAGCTATATCTACAGTTGACAAAGATACAATTGAGTTACTGTAGAAACCTATTTCTGCAGCCATAACACAAAGCTCTAAGTTCTAGAAAAAACTGAGTTTTTTTTTTGCAAGAAGCAACTAGCTACAGTTTTAACACCAGTTCACATGCCATCAATCACTAATACATATTTGAGACTGTCAGAGTGGAAGCAAGCATGTGGCCAGAGCTACTTTTCCCAAATGGATATTTTCTCTTTCTTCAAGGCATTAGTTTGAATACAAGCAATATCAACACTAAATAAAAACAATCTATTCAGAATTTATGTAGTTGAGCTATTTGTTAATAAAAATTACTGACTCATCAGGATATAGAAGAGTAAATCAAAACGTCACTGGCAAGCAGTTCTAGATTAGAGGCAGATGAACAAATCCACCAGAAAAAATCAAATGTAGCAGGGAACTGACAACCTTGGAGGACAAGTAATTCCATCACCTTCCACCTTCTGCTGTGCTGTGGATTTTCTTGAGCAATGAATTCATAAGTGAAATAGTTTTGTTTGTAGGGATAGTATATGCAGGTAAGTAAAAAAGTGCTTCAAAAACACTTTAGGAAAACCCTTCTGTGTTTTAAAAAAAATCACAAAATATTTTTGTGCTTATTATTATCTTTGTATGTCTCTCTAGATAAGATAGGTGGGTAAATGATCTGTAGGAGGAGCCAACCAGACCAACAGTTCCCTGGTACATGGGAGAGTAGGGACTAAGGGAACGGAAGTGGTTGTTAAACCCAGGGACAAGGGAACAATAAGTGATCTAGAATCAATGGCAAGGAGGACATAGAAACCTGGTAGGTCTTGATCAAGGGCAATATAACTCTGAGGACTTGTTGAAAACTGAATGAAAGCCAATAATAATAGTGGGACAAGAGGGAAGTAAAATAAAATAGAGGAAACAGCTAAGAGGCAAAAGGCATTTCTAGTGGTCTAAATACAGGCATGTACACATGTAAATATGTCTATGTTTAATCATAGGGAACTAGATCTTTTAAAATATATTTACATGTTAAATATCAAGGTGGTATATGGACATTGGGCCCTTGCTCAAGCAATTCATCAATGCAAGAAAACTTTGGTCTAATTACCTGCCATTCCTGATGCTCAGCTTCCCAACATGACCGCTGATGACAAAATGGGTGCATAAGCAAATGTGTTGAAGAAAGTTGATGGTGCTCACCAACCAAATGATATAACGTCTGGGGTCTTAAAAGCTGGATCAAAGATTAAAAAGTGACCCTCTAACTGAGAAGCAACAAGTCTACATGGAGGAAGCACACCAGCCTATGTGATCATGAGGTGTTGATGGGATCAGGTGTCAGACATCAAAGACAAAGAACAAAAAACAATTATATAAATGTGAATGAGGGGAAGTACAGAGTGCAGATCCAAAGCCCATCTGTAGACAACTGGACACCCACTTATAGAAGGGCCCTAAGGAAGAGACTACTTAGTCATGGTGCAGTATAGCACCAATGAAACACAACTTTCATCTAATTGTTTAATGCTCTCCCAATCTATCATGACCCCAGTTCTAGTTTACAAATATGGCTAGAAAAGATCATGTACACAGGTTCAAATAAGAGCTTGAAACATGGTAAATCAGGAGAGATAAACTTCTCAGGATCAATAAGAGTAGGGATAACAGGAGGATAAAGGGAAGGTGGGAGGAGGAAGAAGGAACCAATCACAATGATTTACATATTACCCCTCTCAGGGAATGGACAAAAGAAAAGTGGGTGAAGGGATACATTGGCCAGTGTAAAACATGAATTTTTAAAAATAAAATTTCAAGAATTCATGAGGAGGGAGGGCGAGGAGAGAGGAGAGAAAAATTAGGAGCTAATACCAAGGACTCAATTACAACAAAAATGTTTTAAATATAATGATGGCAACGAATGTGCAAATGTGCTTGACACAATGGATATATGTCTGGCTTGTGAAAAGAGCTGTATGAGCCCCCAATGAAATGATTTTAAACAAATTTGAAAATGTGAACCTGCTGTTTCTTGCCATATCTTCCATCTTAGTCTCTTTACCTCCCTCTGCCCCGCCCCATTCACTCCCTCCCTCATTGCCAATGAGTCAAATCTATCTCAGCAGACTTGAAGAACAGAGTAACACTGTGTGTTCCTGAGATTGTAGATGTATATGGGAATAGAAAGCCTTACCTTTCTCCTTCCACCTCGGTGAACACAATTCTAAGGGAGGTCTTTCCAACTCTCTAATCTTTCCAGACGAATTACATGCGTATTGATTTGCCTTACATCAAAATGAGAGTTTGAAGATCCTCACTCTGACTCAAATCATATTCTTTCCAAATGTACTTTGAAGTTTAGAAACAAATGGAAAGATTAAGGGGCAAATTCAGTACTACAGAGTGGATAGACTAAGGTTTTTCAAGAAAAACCTCAAGGGCTGAGTCCCGGTGGCGTAAGGGGTTGAGTGTGGGACTGCAGCCCGCGGGCTTGGCGGTTCAAACCCAGCGGCGGCTCTCAGGAGCGGCACTGGGTAGCACCCACGACCACCAGAGGCAGTGATGCCCTAACCCCCCGCCCCCCGAAAAAACAAGAAAAACAACAACAGAAAAAAAAAGAACCTCAAAGCACTGCCATGGTATCCTTGCAGAAGAAAATGAGTACAAAGCTGTGATGGGGGGTTGGGGTATTCCTTGACACAAATTTCCTGGCCTTTTTAAAAATCACAGATGCAGTTTCCTAGTTTCCTAAAATTTCTTCATAACAAATATCACCTCTAAGAAAATAATTAAAAATTACTCTTTGGGAATCTCTCTCTGGAAAATACTAAACAGAATTGTCATAGAGTTTTGAGCTGATTTTTTTTTGCCTTGAATTTAAAATCACCCCAAAAATTCTCTTGGAATCCACTCTTTGATTGGTCCTTGCATTCTGTATTATATTTGTAAACTTATGACTCCTCCTGGTTATTATTAATTCCATAAAATAATCTTCATTAGTTTGAACACTAAAAGATGATGAAACGATCAGATCTTTGAGCCTGCTGATCTCTCTAAGCTTCTGGTACCCATGGAGGTGAAAACTTGCTGAAGACACTATATCCACTTTGAATTCAAAATGTCAAACCAAAACAAGTGAAATGTCAGCATCAGTTGCTATCACATCAATAGTAATTCACTATTTCTTTTTCAACCGATTTTCTGGATTTCTGGACTTCTTCATTTGTTGAGGATGATGACCTTTTCCCTTAGGGAGTCAAATTATCCACTTAGGAAATGAGTTAATGAAAAAGAATTTCTATTCTGGTACAGACAACAATTTCTGATTGGAACTGATGTTCAATTCCAGACATGCATTTCTTTCCCTGCACCAAGTTTTTCGGCAATCACTTTTAACCAAAAATTTAGATATTGAATTAAATATCAGCATTGAATCCCTCAAGTTAATGCCTCAGGCTAAGGAGTACACTTTATAGCAATATAGGTATAATAATAGACACATGTAAATAATGCCATCTTTTCTAATCTGAACATGAAAAGCCACAAAGATCCACTATATCTCAAACAAATGAACATTCAGTCAACTTCAGAAGCAGCATGTGATCAAGATGGAGGGCACCCGAGTTTTTGTGAAGGCAGTGGGATAAAATGTCATTTGTACTGGACTGGGATAACTCCTTCATATAAAATTACTTTTAGATATAAATTCCCTATATATGTGTATATATATATGAGTATTGCTAATTTTGCTTCTCCATACAGTCCCGCCTAATACAAATGTCTGTCTATTGAACTGGTAGTGATCCATATTTTTACCCATTCAAAAGAAAGGTAGTGAAAGAAAGAATGAAAGTATAATAGGGTATGTAAATTATCTAATAGTATCATTAATATCTCATAATTAAAATATGCTAAATATAATTAAAATACAGTTGCAGCAATAAAGCAACAAGGAACTACCAGAAATCCAAGCCAGATTTAAAAGAGAACATAGAATATCCTGGCTGAAAACAGAATATACCGAATATAAGTATTTTACCTATATTTGTCTTTACAAATATACCTAAATAAAAAATCAAGGATAGCATTGTGAAGAATTGAAATTCTAGATATGTATGTGCTCATCCAGAATACATATGTAGACCAAGATGCACTACTTTGAACAGAACAAGGGACTAATGAGTGGTTTAAAATGAGAAAAGGTTTATGTCCAGGTTGCATCATTTGACTCAATTTGCAAACTGAAAAAATAATACAAGAACCTAGACTATATGAAGAATTTTATATCAGAGTGAGAGAAAGCCATGCTCTCTATTCAGGTGCCACAAACTTGTTTGCCGAAGACAGGCAGGACTTCAAGCATTTGCCAAAGAAGACCAGAGGCTTCAGTGTAGACTTCAATCTATCATCACGTCTGGTAAAGCTGAAGGGCAGCACCAGAGAGCAAGGTCCCTGATGAGCTCGATTGACCCAGGGGCTGCTCACTTAAAGGAACAAGTGTAAGGATGGGGCAGGACCGTGCAGTGCTTCCTCCTGCTGAGCCTGAGTCACTGTCAGTCAGCACTGACTCAATGGCACCACAGGACAACAATTCTCCTTGGAAAATGACAGTGTGTGCCTATGCTGGAGGTATCTCATCCAATATAATATGGCCTTTTAAATATAAATTTACTAATGAAGTGACTTAAAAGATCTTTAGTTTATAATTCTAGCTTCTTTCCTAAGTATATGAAGTGCATATACAATACTTTGTTTATTGATCGGCTGACCGGTTGAATGTTCAACTATTTCAACAACAAAATTTGAAACTGATCTGCTTGGTGTTCATAATTTTGCTCAATAGCCAACCCAAAATTCAATTTGACAACACCTGTCTGGGCAGTAACTGAGTCTCTCATCAAGGCTACAAATGGATGGCACTTCATGCTAAATGCTGCTCTTGCTCAGACAATATATACTGTTTATTTTTGTGCATTAAATTTTGTGGGTTATTTGCATTTTATTTGTACAAAACATTGCAGTCATGCTCCAAAGGAAGTTTTTGATACCAGCTGTAAAGCTCAGAGGTAAACCGTGAGAACCACAATAGAGTTAAAGAAAGAAATCATTGTGAAATCTGAATCAAGTTACATCTTGTAGGATTTGAAGCCTGAATACATGTCTAAGTCAACGTTATCAATATTTTTGGAGGGGGGAGTCATGAAAGCAGGTAATTTATTGAAAAATATGAAACAACAACAATAAAACAAAAACCCCACAACTTTGAAGAGGTTGAAAAGTTAATGTTAATTTGGATGGCCATAACATATTCCACACATAAATATGTGAGAAGTTTAAAAACCTCCACAGAGATTTAAAGATCTGGGGAAATGATTTTTAAGTGTAATTTTGTGGACTTAGAAGCAATTATTTAGATTATCATTGTTTCTTATAAAAAATAGGTTCAGTTCGTGAACTGTTTGGTGCTTGAACACAAATTCAGAGGGAATTGAATTCTTCAACTAAGGTATTGCGGTATAGTAAATTTTGTATTCAATTTTGTATACTTCTTTTCTTCCAAAATGCAATATAAAGTAAAATCATCCTCACTTTTGAGCAGTTGGGGGCACTAACCTCATCCAGCCTTGGGTAACAGTGGCAAGAATGTTTCCCTGACTGCTTTTTATGAGATTATGTCATACTAGCAAGCTGTGCTATAGCTTTGGTTGTAAAACACTGATATATATTTTATTTGTTTAGGTGATTATGGAACATGTGGGGGCAATTAAAACAGAAGCATTGTCCATAGAGAATATTTAGAATGCTCTTGCTAAAGTTATTTTTAGTCATTGTATATTATGACTCTACAACCATTTATTTGTTTTGTGCTTTATTGGTTTCATTATCATATTTATATTATAATACATTTTCAACAGCATACAATACCATGAAAAAGTAGACCTAAATGTTGACTTTCCATTTCATAAAAATTCAATGACTAATTTATAATTTTAAATTTTAGTTGGTGTTAGAGAAATCATACTAATATATCAGAGTTCATGAAGACCCTAAACATTGATTTTTCTAAGAGAAATATCTGTATTTATTTCAAATATTCATTTTAAATTAAGGACATTATGCCTGACTATAGCATTTTAATATAGCAGCTTTTGTATTGACTAATTATAAATACAATTATAATTTGGGTTTTTTGTAACATTTAATTCTCAAACATAGTTTTATTTCATATCAATTTCTAACACATTTTGCATTGACAAGTGATTTCATTAGCATCAAGAAAGAAGGACAGTGACCATTGACAAAGAGGACCTCTCAGGCGTCTTAGGCACTGCTAAGAACTAAAAGCAAATAGAGAATCAGGGAAAAGTTTCCGATGGGTTTTAATGGGGATCTTTTCATCTGAAATAATTTGAAAATCAATCATTGCTTTAGAAAATTAAATACAATTTTAAACACTACTAAAAGAAAAAAGATAAATTATAAAGAATTTTTTAAAGCCCACAGATCCTTTTTTTTTCTTTTTTTTTTTTTTTGGTTTTTGGTTTTTGGGGTATCACTGCTCTCCAGTGATGGGAGTAGGAGGCCCAGCCCCACTGCTGGAATTGAACCTCCATCCCAGTGGGCCGCAGTCCCACGCACAACCACTACACCACCAGGGCTCAGCCACTTTTTTTAATGACTTCCTCTTTAGAGGATGGTCTTCTCACTTACTTTCACAAAGATGCAGGGTGATCTGTACCAACTCTCACGAGTCCAGGCAAATCCCCAAGCATTATCTTCATCTCACACGTAAGCTATGTCTTTAAAAAGTGAAAGGCAAAAAGATTCAGGCACTTGAACTCACAAAATGACCCTCTTGTATTGACTAATTTGCGTTGACTAATTATAATATGACACATTCTTCTTTAATAATTGACTCTTTTTTTCAGGCACCACTGCCCTCTGGTGGTGGGAGTAGGAAGCCCAGCCTTTGCTCCTGTGGAGCTGGAATTGAACCTCCATCCCAGTGGGCTGCAGTCCCGCGCACAAACACTACGCCACTGTGGCTTAGCCCAATAATTGAATCTTATATAGTGATAAAAGAAATAAAAGCACAAAAATTGAGTTAATATAGAGCTAATTTTTACACATTGAGCACAGCCATAAAAACATCAGTTTAGATAATGTATAGAAAACTCCCAGAACTACCCAAAGTCTCCATTATACATGTCTGTCTCCTTTCCATCATGAGTTACAGCTGTGGCTTTCCAAATCTGTATATGCGTTTTTCCTCTTTTTGGACATTGTAGTAAAAGAAATCATATAAGGTGAGATCTCAGTGTCTCCAAGGCATGCATTTTCTTTCAGACAAAATCATGACTCTTCTAAATGGATTGGGCTTATTTTTACTACAAGCTTTCTTATGGAGAATAAAGCAGGAGCACTAACTGTACAATTTCCATTAGAGGCGAGTATCTTTTAAAGAGTAAAAGTGACAGTTGTAGATTAGTGTCATAGAATGCTTTCAAAAGTATGGTTAAAGTAATTCCAAAAAATAGTGATTTAATTCATAGCACCATTTAAAGCTATAGGGAGTTTAATCTATTAAAGGGGGAAATATCTGGTACATGTAAATTCTCCGGTTACTTAGGAAAATGTATAAAAATTCAGGATTATGATTTGATAGGTAATTAGCTGATTGTGAGCTTTCCCAAATCATATAATCTTAAAAAAATAAGTGTAAAAATTAGATCTTTGAACAAATTCCCTTAAACTTAATAGTATTAAGTTATGATTCTCATTTGAATTATTTAAGATAAATTATTCTGTTAATTAAAGAGAAGTTAAAGTTGTCCAAATTTGTAGTTTTGCTATAATGATTGTATTTCTATGACAGTGTGTATGGTAATTTGATTCTGAACACTCAAGCATCAGAAAGACAAGCACATTTTCCCTTTGGTTGCACACGATTAATTATTTTTGAATATGTATTTTTTATTGAGTCTCAGAAAAGGTATTTTAAAATGAGTGCAATCAAGTTGTGATTTTTTTTTCAATTTTTATGACACCTGATTTTGTTTTGTATTCTAGTTAAAATGAGTTTCAAATCACTAATTGAAGTAATCAAAGAATGGGGCACCAAAGACTTCAGCTTCAGAAACTCAGGGAGCTGCAGTTATTAAGCACAAAACTTAGGAACAATAAGACAGTGGCATACATGCCTACAGATGTGTTCTTTGGTGCTAGAGTCAGCTCCACGTCACAGCTATCCCGTATCCCACAAAAGGAGACTCTCACAGCGCATGCCCATCTCATCCTCACTATGGCTTTTCTGTTTGAGCCCATTGTTGCAGTCGCTGTGTTGATCCGTTTTATTGATGTCCTCCTTCTTTTTCACTTTGCCTTCACTTTCAGAAGTATGATGTCCTTTTCCAGGGGCTGACCTCTCCTAACACTATGTCCACAGCAGCCAAGAGAAGTCTTGCCATTCTTGATTCTAAGGAGCATTCTGGCTGTACTTCTTCTGAGGTGTGTGTTTGTTCCTTTGGTTGTCTATGATACTTGCAGTATTTTTTCATTGCTTACCATAATTTAAATGCGCCAATTCTTCATCAGTTTTCCTACTCAATGTCCATGCAGTGATGGAAAAGACCATGACTTCAGGGAGGCATACCTTAGTCCTCAGTGCAGCATCCTGCTTTTCAAAACACTGAAGTCTTGTTCAGCAGATTCACCCAGCACATTGTGACATGTGATCTCTTTACTGCTGTCTCTATGAGCCTTGACTGTAGAACAAGCAAGACATAATCTTTGCCAACTTCAAACTTTTCTCCATTTGCCATGATGCTACTGATCTCGAAATGTTAAGAAGTTTTTGGTTTACATTCTAAAATTGCTTTTCTTAATATATTATGTAAGGAGTCTTTGAATGATATTTTAATTTTTCATAACTTTATGGAAAGGCATGTACTTTATACCTTTTACCCATTTAAGATGTATAATTCGGCATTTGTTAGTGTGTACCTAGAATTGTGTAATCGGGATTACTATTTTCACAAACCCACAGATCTGGGAAACTACTTATTTACTTTTTATCACTATGGTTTTGCTTATTGAGAACATTCATCTGAATAGAATCTTACCATCTGTGTGATCTGTTGTTATGGAATCCTTTAACTTGGCATACTCTTTCCAGGCTCATCAGTATTGTAGCATGTTTCAGTACTTCATTCATTTCTATGTTTGAATATTATTCTATTGCACAGACATACAAATTTAATTTATCCATACATGGATGGTAGACATATGTGTCTTTCTACGTTTTTACTTGTGTTACTTTAGGTAGCATTAGCATGTTTTATGTATAGTTGTGGGCATTCTATTGCTTCCTCTAGGTATTGTTCTAGAAGTGGGGTTAGGTCATATTGTGACTCTGATCTCCTGCCAGATTGTTTTCCAAAATGAGTGTACCATTATGCACTTCAAGGAACAATGTGATATAGTTCAAATCTCATTATTAAATCTTTACCAACATTGGTAATTATTATTTCAAAAATTATAGATACATTCTAGAGATATGGAGAAGAGCCCTTTTGACATAGTGGTGAGTCGCTGGACTGTGAGCTGTAAGGTCGGTCATATGAAACCATCAGAGACTCAGAGGGGAGAAGACCCCTTTCTACTCTGATATCAGTTACAAGGTCAGAAACTCTCAAGGACAGAGCTAACCTATCCTTTAGGGTCGCTGTGAGTCAGTGTTAACTCAAGGGACGCAAGATTGGTTTTGGAGGGATCTAAAATGGTGTCTCACTTTTGTTGCACAAGTCAATTTCCTTATGTAAAGTGCAGTGCAGTATCTTCTCATAGACGTGTTGGCCATTTGTGTATCTGTTTTCATTAAATGCATTTTCTTATTGCTTATTTAAAAATGGATTATCCATTTTTGCTCTATTTTTTTCTATCAAGTTGTAATTGTCTTTGTCGTTTCTAAATGCAAGATCCCTATCAAAGAGATGATTCAATTGGGGGGATATTTTCTCCATTTTGTGGTTTGTCTTCTGACTTTGTAATGCTGTTCTTTGAAGTACAGGGGCTCAAAAAATGTGATGAAGTTCAATTTACTTTTTATTTATGTGCTTTTGACACCTTCATTTCTTCTAAAAGTTTTATAGTGTTACTGCTTAATTTTGGGGCTGTTATATAAGTTAGTTCAATTCTGTGAATAAACGGAGAAGGGGGTCCATGAGGCTCCTTTTAGTTTCTGCTTTCTTTCATTCTCTATGATAAACTCCTTGCTGGTCTTTATTATTGTGTTTGCATGAAGCTAACAGTCCCCTCTGATATGATACCACCAGAATCATCACTGTATTTGAGAGCAGACTTTACCCTTAAACTTTCCCATTCTCTGTTGCAAATAAAGTTATATCTTTATAGAATTGCTTTGGAAATCTCTTTTCTTATTTTCTGCCCTTACTCAGAGCCAAAACCTCTTCATAAAGGCCCCGAAGCTGTGCACTGAAACTTTGACCCTTTTGGTTTGTTTATTTTGACAGTGAATCACTTTTGTTTTTCAAGCTGGATACTGTGCTGCGGAAAAACCTCTAATTTCCTGACTTCCTTTTCTTAATGTGAAACTTTCCCCCTGGGAACAACTAGTCCAAAGGCAATACCTGACGTAGAGCCTATGTCTTCTGAGAATGAGGTGGTTGAGGAAAGAGGCTTACCTCTTATTCATTATTGCATTTTTGTTATTAACTGCAATGCATATGAGGAAATAAAAAAAAGATTTTTTCCAGAGCTATGCACTTAATTTTTAAATAAAATAACCTTATCACCTTCAAAGTTCTCTCTATTAAATACATTTATCAAATCTGAAATTCCATTCTTGGAAATATTTTTCAAACTTGTCAGTTTGGATGGCCAACAGCACCTCCCTGGTTTATTGTTCACCTCTTCTACGTCACCAAATTGCTGTCCTTTCATGGCCCTCCTCTTTCTCAAAAACAAAAATAAGTTGTACAGAGCAAGGTCAGGTGATTAAGGTGCATGGAGCAAGAGAAGCGTGCCCCAAACTGTCACACTGAGATGGCTACGTGAACAGGTGCATTGTCATGGTGGCAAACCCGGTCCCGTCTTCCACAGTCAGGCCTTTCTTGGTCTCACTCTGTTATACAACCCTGCAGAACTTCTAAATAGAAATCTTGATTAACCATTTGACCTGGTGGAGCAAACTTCAAATGCACTATCCCCCTCACCACAACAACAAAAAAGCAAACAAATGAGCATCATCTTGATCTTTGATTTCATTTGATGAGCATTTTTTGAGTGAGGTGACAAGGGCATCTTCCACTTTCTTGACAGATGTCAGCTTTCAGGGTCATAATGTCTCATCACAGTAATGACCTTAGAAGAAAATCTGGATTGCTTCCAAGGTGTTCTTTCAAAGCACAGCATGTTTCTACTTGGTCAGAGCCCAAGGCACAACTTTTGAGGTACCCATTCAAATGACCAAATCTTCCCCTAAAATTTGTTAAACTGAGTTCGAAGATAGTCCAGATAACTTCCCCATCTCTTCAGTGATCTGTTGTCAGTTTTCAAACACACGGGCACAGATTTTGTCATTTGTTTAGGAAGGTGACTTTCATACAAAACATAGTTTGCCATTAATCAATATTTCACCTTTTGTGAGATGAGAAAACCGCTCATGCACTTGTGTTTTTCCCATCGCGTGATCCCAAGTTGTGTTCAACATCACAACAGTTTCTGTAGCATTTTTCCCAAGCAGGCAACAGCTTTCACAGCTGCACACTGTTCTCTTAAATCAGTCATCACAAAAACAAGGTTCTAGTGAAATTGCTTGTATGAGGAAATTCACTGTGACCACCTATAGCCTTCCCATGCAACACCACAGAGTGCACCAACTCAGAGTGAGTTGCTCAATGCTCACCTATTGGGAAAAACGTGTAATATGAAAGCTCCATCCAGCAAAGCTTTCTTCATTTAAAAATTTTTTTTAAGTTTTCTCCCTCATATTAGTTAAGGGAATGAGAATTGCTGCTTATTTTCCCACCTAAGAAAGATATTATATGGTTCTCTTGAGAACTATGGGAATAGGAAGCCGATGGTCTTGTTTGCATCCACAAGAACACTGGATCTCTAAGTGTTAGATTGCCAACCACAAGGAAGGGCCTCAAACTCCCAGCTTCTTTGGAAGACAGATGAAGCGAGCTGACCTGTAACGATGTACCTGCTTAAGACCCTGCAGGTGAGTCTTCTGAGATACAATTGACATGACGACAATGGATGTTGAGCAGGTGACATTGACCCTGTGGTTTGAGGAGAGCAGTGGAGCACTCCTTGGTCTGGTTGTGATTCAACAGTTTTTCCTGAGTAAATATTCCCTAATTTGCTGTTCCACTCTTAGAACAACTTTCAGAGCCATTTTATTTTTAATTTTTATAGATTTCACTAGTTGTCATTATTTTGTCATTGTTAGTTTCTTATGGGACGACTCTTGCTACATTTCTGATGTTGATTGTTGGTATTTTTATGCTGAATTTGGTGACTTCATCTTTCTACTTGAATGAATGACTGTGAAAAAGTCCCTAATTGGGCAATATTGCAGTTTTGAAAGAGTTTGTAAAATGAATAATAAAAATACTTAAAATGACTCTATTTTTTTCTCAAATAAAAATTTGTTGAATAAATGGAATCATAATGAAATGTGGTTTTCAAAATTGGGGATGTAATTAATTATAAATATCCTTATGAAAATATAATATTGAGAATATCTTCTATGTATTCTTCATTAGTTTACTCAAGACATGTTATTGTAGTAATTTTTGAGTTGAAACTATTACTGTTTAGCTATGTGTCAATCACTTAATTTATCTTTCTGATAACATAGAAATATTTTAAAGGAAATATATGGGAAATTAAAGCAAAGTTAAATTCATATTAAAATATAAATTTACATAAAAGTACTCATAATAAGATATTAGTAAGAGACTTGGTTAAGAAGTCATGCTTTTCGAAGTAGTTATTATTTAAATAATTTGACAGAAACTTTTCTAAGTTTGAATGAATGTTACCTACAAGTAATATTTTCAAAGAATCATGATTAAAATTTGAATATGATTATAGAAAGTCATTAATATGATAAAATATAAGCCAGCAGTTTTAAAATAAAAAATATTTAAGCATTATAATAGTTATTAGCATATCTTTCACTCTCAACTTTGGCCCATTCTAGATGACATTATGTGGTCTCTCCTATATAAAAAAGCATATAGTCTCCTGGGTACTAAGGAAAATGAATAACTAACTTTGTAAGAGGATAATATTGGTTTTCATAGCAGCTGTATTAATTAATAGCCATATCAGTTATATATTTAAAATCTTCTTACTGTTGAGTTGATCCTAAATTATAATAATCCTAGAGAACAGAGTAGAATTGTGCCCCAGTAAAACTGGCCCCCAGGGTTCTCCAAGGTTGCAAACCTTTATAGAAGCACACAACCGTATTTTCCACTAAGGAAGCAGTTAAACTTAAACACCATCATTTCAATTACAGGAGAACCCTGAAGCTCAGTGCTCATCCATTCTAAATGGAGTGTCGAGATGTGACAGAGTTGAGTTCCAAATCAAGTTTTCCCAGGAGAAATAACTGAAAACAGATTAATCCATTCTTGACCACCAAGTTTTTACCCTAACCTTGCCTTTTTATATAAAATATTACACATAAATTTCAAAGTCGATAAGTTCAGAGTCAAATAATATCATTTAAATAAGAAACACGACATTAAAAAAGTTTTTTAACAACTACAAAATTGCCTGTACCTTGAGGTTGATGAGGATCCGCAACTGTGGACATGGATGTGGAGAGGAAGTGTGCAGAGAGAGTCGTTTGGGAGGAGAATCTCCTTTCATAAAATCAACTGGGAGCTGCTTTTCAGCTTTGCCTTTTTTCACTGGGCCCTGGCTGGCTTTCTCTCAAAAAAAAAATCTAATGTGTCTTGTGTTGGTGCTTCCTTAAGTATTCGCTACAAGGATTTACTAACTATCATCAACAATATTGATAACACGGTTAACCAGGTCCTTATCATGAGGGCTATTATTTTTTTTAAAAAAACTCTTTCTTAAAAAAAACAAACAGCTCTTTCTTAGGATCCATGCTTTCTTACCTAGAAAGAGTAAATAAAAGCCACAAAACCCAGGAAATTTTATAGCAAAACACATGGAACACAGTTGCAAAAATTTTAAACAATTTTTACTAACAACACCAACAAATGCCAAGTGGCTGAAACAAGCACAGCTTTTGTTTACAAAAATCACACGCATCAGGTTGGATTTCAGTGTTTTGTTCAAGCTCCAATGCAAAATTTTCTCAGCATTTTGCATCCAAATTCGATCAAGTGGAGTACTGATGCAGTCGAGTACAGCGGTTTTACTGTGGCTGCCAATTCGCACACACAATTCCCAAAGAATCTTGTCTAATAGGTATCAATTAGGTAAACCTCTTCTCATTCTCGGTTTCTGGATTGTGACTTATTAGAAAGTACAGAATGAATTTTGTTTCAATATTTACTCGTAAATACCTTCCAGGTCATATATATTGCCGTCAAATCAATGTAGAATCAATAGAGGACTTCAGATTCACAGTGAAGTTCCTTTTGGAAAAAAATAGCATGGCAATATTTCCACCACTTAAAACACTGATAAAGTGCAGCCAAAGTTTTCATGACATTTATTCTACATTAATTAGGTATTAAATTGATAGAAATATGGTGGAAAAGGTATTCCATCATTCTTGTAATGATTACTTATATAATTTTATTTGTAAAAAAGGTAAATAAAAAGTAACAGCTAACCAAATAAGGCATTACTTTATTATTGGAAGTTATCAAATTGTGGAAGAAATAGTATATTTCTGTGGGAGATCAGAGAAATGACACAAATGCATGAAGAACAATATGAAAATGTTGAAATCCATTAGCGCTCCATTTGTTATAATGATATAATTCAGAGCTGTTTATTTTCTGAAATCTAAATACATTTATGCAGAGAGAATTTATGCATCCATTTAGCATTCTTTAAATGTTCCTTTCAATGTGATTAGAGTAATCAAGTTTCAAAGGCAAGCCGTGTCATTTGTGGTACTGTAGATCAAGTGGCATTCAGTGTGACAAAAAGAAGTCACCTTCTTTACTTAAAAATGAAATGTGAAGTCCAGCTAGCAGGTAAATAAATGACTAAGTGCAGTCAATGTTGGGAGCGGAGCAAGTTAGTTAAACATTTTGCTGCTGCGGTTATCCTGAGGTGTCCTCAAAGCAGTTCCAACTCACAGTGACTCTGTCTGAGTGCAATAGCGTGAAACACTTCCTTGTCCTGCGCATCCTCAAATCTGTCTTGATGTTTGAGGCCATCGATGCAGCCACTATGTCCAATCATTGAAGAAGGGTCTTTGTTTTCACTGAGCTTCAACTTACCCAAGATATGCTTTTCCAGGGTCTTCTTGCACCTAATGACATATTCAAATTATGATTACACATATCATCATTTTTGACTGCAGGAAACAGGGTGTACAACTTCCAAAACAGACTTGCTTGTCCTTGGGGACTTATTCTTAGGTGCCATCAACTCGCCCCCGAGCCACAGCTCCGCGGTGTACCACAGAACAAACCCCTGCCTGGTCCTGCACCAGCCTCACACTTGTGCCCATGCCGGAGTCCATTGTTGCAGTCTCATTGTATCAGCCTATCTCATTAACAGCCTTCCTCTATATTCTGTCCCACTCCTGATAATTCCTGGTAATGCCAATATTATTCACCAACACTATCAACTCAAAGCCATAATTTCCTCTCTGGAGATTTACTAATTCATTGTACACCTTCCTCATGTGTCCGCGGTGATGGAAAACACCCTGGCTTGTGTCCTGGCCACCTTAAGCTCCATGTGACATCTTTGTTCTTTCACAATTACAAGAAGTTTGCAACAGATTTGTCAAATATAGTACGCCATGTGTTTTTTGACTCGTGCTTCCATGAGCATTAATTGTGGTTTCAAGTAAATTAAATCCTTGACACCTTCAACATTGAGAACTAGCTAAGTGATGCAAGAGATGAAGGAAACATATAAGTGGATTTGACAGACACATTAAAATTAAGTAGTTCCAAGGGCAATTCAGGAAAGAATAATCAAGAATAGAAAACATTTATCAATGCCCTGAAGCAGAAAATTTTCAGAGAAGTCAGAAAATTAGTAGAAGATATTGTGTCCCATTTAATACCAGCATAATTTAAGAGGAAACTAAGTAACATCCAAGTGAAAACATACAATTAGTAACTAAATACATGTTTGTAGTGTTGGGAAGATGTTTGACATGATCATCACAATATAAATTGCAAGGGAAGCAAGGGAAAATGCAGTTCGATAATGTAAAAATACTGTTAATGGATTTTAAAAGGTTCAATTCATACAAAGTATTTTCTCTGACCATTTTGGAATTACATTAAAAATCAATAGCACAGAGGTGCATAAGGAATTCCCAAATATTTCAAACTATATAACAACTCACTAATTGTTCAAAATAGAGAACAATAATCATTTTGAGTAGTGTATTACATTCCCACGTGTCTATATAACAAATTACCACAAAATTTTAACTTAAAACAACAGTTTTATGGCTAATTCTACCTGATTCCAATCCTTTGTTACAGAGTTATGGTTGTCCATAGAGTAAAATTTCAAATGATTCAGTGGAACAGAGTTCAGAAGTAAATGCATGTATATATGTATGACAAATATTTTAATAGGTGTCCAGATAATTCAATAGGAAAAGTATAGTCTTTATCAAATCATTCTGAAATAATTGTTTATACAATTGAACAAAGAAATTCCAATATGCACTTTGAACCATACATACAAATTAACTCAAATAAGGACATAGACATAAAAGCAATGAAAACTATCTAAATTCTAGATAAAAAGTCTAAAACTTTGTGACCAAAAATCAGGGAAAGTTTTATCATATATGCCAATAAATGCAGAACCAATGAAAGAAAACCTTGATAAAATGCACTTTATCTAAATTATACTCTTTTAAAAGATAATATTGGTAAATAAAACAAGATTAGATTAAAGGAGAGCTATGCTAATGCTTTATCTCTTAAATTAGTTTTTCAAGCTCCAAGCTTCATTGATAAAGTAAAAATAATCTAAATAAAAATGTAGGCAAGATATTTGACATTTAATTGAATACACTTTGTGAAGAGTAAGCATAGATATTAAAACATGCTTAAGTGAATAGCTGTATGGATTGTGATGAGAGTTGTAGGAGCCCCCCATAAAATGACTTAAAAAACAAATAAAAAATGCTTGATATTATTAGTCATAATGGAAAGGTTGAATCACTCAAGATATTACTATACATCAAATACATGGCTAACATTTTGAAGTATTACTGTATCAAGTAATGGCAATGGTGTGAAAGAGCAGAATTTGACTCACATGTATAACCCTGTTACATAAAATGTATATCACTGTGAGGACTGTATATTCTAGCTTTTCGTTCTCATGTGTCTACTCAAGTGAAAAAGGTGTACTTGTGAATGATCATAGTATGTGGAAATTCAAGCCCATCAATCGGCAAATAGATAAATTATGTCATAATATTACTCAGCAATAAAAGAACTGTACTATGGATATATGCACCAATAGGAATGAATCTCAAAATAATTATGAAGAATAAAAGACACCAGACAATATAGGGTATAACAAACCCCTCTGAGATAGTTCAGGTTTATTGTGTCAACCTGGTCAATAAACACACGTGGGATTACCTGAAGGGGAGAGAGATGAGTGGTTCGGTCGAGCCTTACCTTTCTCGTCCTTGGGTCTCTTGCTCTGTGATAGTCAGGCCAGGGTGCAGCTGCCTTAACCAGTTCTTTACCTCAGCTGGCAAGACTCACTTCCTATTAGACATTCCTGTGAAATCACATGAACCTACCCTGATGCAGCTCTGGGTGCTGGAGAAGTTGCATGGAGACCCCTGAGAGCACCGATTGGGCTTTTCTCCTGTGGTCAGCTCCATTGTGTGTCTCTTGTGAGCTTGAGGAAGACTTTGTTGTTTGGTGTCAAACATATGGGTTAATGTTGGACTTATGGGCATGGACAGCACTAGGTTGGGATGTTTTCTTATATAAAACTATCTCTTATACATATGTGTTTCAGTGGCTTTGTTTCTCTAGTTTACCCAGACTAACACATCATCATAATAGAGTAGGTTTCAATACACATCACCTTATAGGACAGCATAGAAATTCCACCTAGGGTTTCATAGGCTCTAATTATTCATGGAAGCAAATATTCATTTCTTTTTGTTCCAGATGGCTCGTAGGGGTGTATCACCTTTTAGCTAGCAGATGGACATATTGACCACTGTGCCACCAGAGTTCCAAAGAAATGTATATTCTAACAAATATTATTTTTGAAAAATATAAAAAGCCAACTAATCTATAGTACACAAATCAAACTGGCAGTTGCTTGATAGGTGGGTAAGGGCAAGAGGGAGGGTTTAAAGAGATTTATGAAGACACAGTTCTGGTATAATTCTCCAGTGATTGATATTTTTCATATCTAGATTGTGGTAATGAATTCACAGATGTAAACACATATAAAACATGTCAAATTATGCTAGTTAAACATGTTCAGTTTATTGTACAGAAGAACCCTGGACCAGGTCACTAAATCTGTTCTTGAAGGAAAATTAGGATGCAATGTAGTCAAGTTCTGAACCAATTTTTCCCATAAGAAATAACTGAAAACAGATTAATCTGTCCTCAACCGCCAAGTTTTTAGCCTAACCTTACCTTTTTATACAAAACATTACACAGAACTTTCAAAGTAAATAATTTCAGAGTTAAATGATATAATTTAAATAATAGACACAACATTAAAAAAGTTTTTAACAACTATAATAGGGCCCATACCTTGAGACGGCTGAGGATCTGGATCTGTGGACACGGATGTGGAGAGGAGGTGTGGAGAGAGAGCCATTGTTTGAAAGGGGAATCCCCGTCCATCAAATCAACTGGTGGCTGTTTTTTTTCAGGAGTTTCTCCCTTCTTTGCTTTGTTTCACTAGGACCTGGCTGGCTTACGCTAAAGAACAAAAATTTTTAAATCGGTCAAATGTGTCTCTCGTTGGCGTTTCCTTAACTGTTCTAAAAGACTTTACTAAATTACCATCAATAATATCAATAACATGGCTAATCAGTTCCTTATCATGATTATTCTTTTCATGGGATCCATTTTTTATCTAAAAAAATTATAGTCACAAAGACTAAACAAATTATAGCAAAATGCTTGGGGCACAGCCAGAAAAGGTTGAAACAACAAGCACTCACAACGCCAACTAACGCGGAGGGACGGAAACATGAACTGATTTTCTTTACATAAATCACCTGTGTCAGATCAATTCCCGATGTTTGCATGAAGCTGTAATGCAACATTTTCTCAACAATTCGCGTCAAAATCTGATTGTGGCCAGTAATGATACCGTCGAGGACCAGGAGTCTCCTGTATTTAAATTACACAAATACAACTGTATTTCAATTTTACAATAAAGCTGATGAAGAAGAAAAATAAATTACTAAAAGAAGCAAATGAAACTGAGCAAATAAAAAACTACCGCATGTATGTATTTAGATGAGAAGACTCAGTGCTATGAAAATGATTTGTGGATGTGAAATGCTCAAAATAACTCCTTAAATTAGTTATTGGGAAAATGATGTATATATATGATATCTATGTTTACATTTTAATTGTCTATCACATTTTTAAACTTTACTAATGCTTCTCAACTGACTCTCATTGATGTGCTTTTATTATTAATGTTGTTATTATCTGACTTTCTAATTTCTGGAGTAATAGTTTAATTAATTGATATTTATTCCATATACTTAAAATTTGTTATTTAAGCACTACCGGTAAAGTGATCAGAGATCCTGCTTTGGGCGGGACAGTCCCAATTTCAAACAATTTTTCCTGTGTCCCGCAGTGTTTGAAAAAGTCCCGATTTTTGGACCGAATGCACAAGCAAGGGTAACAGCGGGAGAATTGGAAGGGAATATACTCCCTCTACACCCTTCCCCCACGGTCAATGGTGTCCCGCTTTACCAATATTAAAATTTGGTCACTTTATTATCCTTAACTAGAGAAATATACAAACTGTACCAAAGCAATCAAAGATCCACATCACAAGCTATTTCAGCTGAAACTCCACAAAACATTTATTCACCCCCATGCATTCTAAATAAAGACCACAATGACAGTCTACCTCCGCTCACTTTTCTAAAGGTGACAACAAAATCACTGACAGTCCCAATCACTCGGCTAGCTGATAAAGGCACGTTAGTACCTTCTATTATATAATCTCCAGATGTTGAAGTCAGCTCCTAAAGACTATTTAATTAAAATTCATATAGTTTATGGGAAAGGTTATTTCAATATCTTGCATTGGCAAAATATTACAAACCCTTTAAGTAAAAAATGTACTTGCATTCATACTTGCACATGACATCTATGCGATGAAAAATTATGTACCTATTAAAGATTCACTCAATCTGTTTTTTAAAAATGGAAAACTCTATCTTATTTCAGCTTCAAATTAAAACAGTGATAACATGAATAACTTATTGATTCCCATTTTTATGACTGAATTCAAATCACAGATAAATAAAAAACTGATTGATATCCTGGTAATTTTTAAGATACCAAAAATGATTACACATATAATTCACAAAGAAAAGTAATACAGGGACATAATGAAAATATGTAATCATAGTTCTTGTTTGGCTGAAAGGTCACACCTAGAGGGAGATGTAAATAATTTGTACAAAAAAGAATTTCTTTAAAAAAAAAGAAACTCTCTTTTTACTTCATTCAACCTCTGTTTGTTCAAATAATACTGAATAGTAAACATATTACCTTAGTTTCAAATGTCTATTTCTTTATCAAAAAACAACTTATTAACGTGTTCAATTTATCCCAATAATCAAGTTGGGCAAATTTTCTTTGACCTTTTAGAGAGAGAAGAATGTCCGACAATACTGAAAATAGAAACAAGTTCAAGTCAATGATTAAAGTCAAGGTGCACAGTTATTAAGACCAAAGAAGAGTTCAAACCTTGACCGTCAATATTTTCATGATATTAAGTATTTTCTCAGTGTTACATCTTCCACCCTCCCTACCTTCAGGTCATGTATTGTTTGCTCTGTTGTTGCTACTGCTTGCCCATTGTTTGCTTTGGTTGATTTCCAAAAGTGGAAAATGTCTTCCTTTTAGACTAGTGGGAAGTGGTGACCTGGGACAGTGAAGGGATGGTAGAATAGAGAGGGGGAACAAATTTCTCAGATCTACATGTGACCTCTTTTCTGGGGTGCAGACAACGTGGGGTGGGGGGTGAGTAAAGTGACACATTAGACAGTGTAAGATATGAAGAGGTAATAACAATTTGTAAATTATTGGAAGTTCATGGGGGAAGAAGAGGAGGAAGGGGAAATATGGGAAGTTGGAATTAAAAAAAAAGAACTAGAGGAAAGGGGAAGAGGATTATATGCTGGAAGGGTTCAATTAGATAATGTAGATGAATGTGGCAACGTGTACAAATATGCTATTTTACCTACAAATATGCTTAATATGAATGAGGTTTGAATGCTGTAAGAACCCCAATAAAATCTATATTAAAAAAGTTTCATGACTATCCTTCAACTTGTGAAAAAATGTCGACTTATCTGCTTAACTAAATGACATATGTTATTGTTTATAGCATTAAAATAAATTTACTATAGTTAGCAGTTTAAATACTCTAAGGTTTGGAGTGAACTGAGAAGGTATGTGATAAGGTCCTAGTAACAAAATTATTCTTATTCACTCCACAACTAATTGATATCCTGTTGCCACTGATAGAATCTTTGGTCTAATAAAGCCAAGAGAAAGAACTGACCAGCTTCTGCTGGTATGGCTTCTCCCAATCATATGGGTTCAAAATTCTATATGCTTTGATCCTTTATTATGAATTTTATTAAACTATAATGCATGTTAAAAAGCACTTTTTGCAGTTTGAACACACATAGAAAGAGGGTTGTCTAATGAAAGACAACTCACAATTCCAACAGCACCCCAAGCTTTAAGGTTTAAAACCCAAAGGAAACGAAAAAGACTCCCATAGGCAATGTTTCTTTCATGAGATTGTATACAACATCAAATAACATAACATTAAAAATATAAAACAAATATTTGGCAGTAGCAAGTATTCACTAAATGATTAATTAGTAGGTGGGTACAGGTATTGAATGCTTGGATGAGGAATAACTGTGATTTTCACTTTCACCAACATTTTTCCTGGCTGAGAGGACTTGTGATTTACAGTTCTTAATTTTTTATACTGACTATTCCAATCCACTGCTACCTACTCAATTTGGACTTCTTGCAATTCTACATGTCTCTAGAGGTTCACCTGATCCTATTTTTAATAGTTTTCCCTGACCTGTATAAGGATAAATCTCATGATGCACAAGGTTTACATACATCACTCAATATATTGTCAGGTTTTTGTGTATCTTGGAGAAAGAACTCTAGGCCAGAATCTGGTGTTCCAGAGCAGCCTGGGTGGAGAACATGGAGTGGCACTACTTGTTTCATCACATCATTCCTTATGTCTACATTCACATGCTCATACGAATGCCAACTGTAAACACACCCAGGGAAACTCAGGAAGAATGTAAATACCTGTGAGATACTAGGAAGGAATAAGTAAAAACTGTTTAGTTTATGTTTTTTTGTTTGTTTTATTGTTAAAACTAACCAAATTCTAAATTTAGGATTTGTTATGAATGTATTAAATGGCTTCCCTCTTCATTGAATCAAACCAGGAACAATTATGGTTAATAATGAACATTACCAGAAGTTTGCCATCTAAATACATTTTCACCAAAGAAACCAATTATTCTTAGAGGTTACATGCAGTAAAAATGCTGACATTTTTAATAACAAATAAAATTTATTTTAAAAAGAATTTTAGAGTGCTGCATGGTTTAAGGACATTTCTTTGGAAACTCAATAATGCACCAGAATCATAACTACCTACCTGGTTTACAAATCTCCAGAAAATTCTAGAACTGTGAATGGATGTTTAAGCACACAGTACTAAACTTCTGAGAAATCACTCTTGAATCAAGCAATTAATAATGTCAAAGCAAGAATGAACTTTGTGTGTAAATTTGGAAAGTGTAGTAATGGAAATGTGTAAGTACTTTTGCTACCTCACTGTGAACCTTAATTTTCTAAATACTAGACTCACTCAGTTTTAAATATTAAAATGGTTATTCTCATAGACTATAAAGAAGAATGATTAACCATGTTACCAATAATTTTACTATTAATCAGCAATCACAGAACCAATTTAAAAATATTAATGTTTTCAGAAGAAATTATCTTTCATTTAAATGTTTATGCTGAAGACATACATATTTAAATACCTGTTGCAGGGCAACTGGCTGCAGTGGTATTATTTTATTTCTGCTTTTGAAAAAATTAAGAATTGCAAAGAGCTATAAGTATTTTATATAGGTCTAAATCCATCTATAAGTCTTTCTCTTCAATTAGAAGATCTAAATTCTTTTTTTTCTCTGCCTACCTTTTGAAGCTAAATCTAGAGGAAAATATACCAACTAATTAAGTGTAGAGGTTGAAAGAGCACATCTGCAGACACAGTAAGTGAAGCTGCTCACAAAAGTAAATAAATTTGACTCTGTCCTTGGTACAAGTTATCTCTCAGATTGATAAAGCCTACATGAATGACTAAGTGCCTTTTTTTTAAGCAAAAGTGTTTAAGAATTCAAGACTATTTTGGTCATTATAGGCCTAATAAAGAGTCAAATGGGTAGAAATTTCACTTTTACATTTTTGCAATCGAGATACACCAGAGGAGAAAAGTCTAATCATATGAATGCAAACACATTCCACACAAGTGGTTGCATATCATGGGGCTGCAGCAATAAAATAAAAAGTCACTGGAAGACATCTCCTGTGATGGTCAGTTTACATCAATGAAACTCACCAGGAGGAAGGTGGAGGCAGAGTCCAACCTACCAATCGCGTTGCAGCCTGATAGCATCTGCTGGAGATGAGGACTTTTGCATAAAAGAGAGACTCGGAGCAGAGCTGCGCACTAGCCATCACCTTCTCCTGGATCCAGGTCCTGTCTCTGGTTTATCCATCCTGTGGGTTCTCTGGCTGCAAATCCTTGGATCTCCTAGCAGACGGCTGACCTTGTGTCTATTGACCTTTGCAGCCACAGTCTGTGGCCATCCTGCTTAGTCATCCTGCTTCTTGTAATTCAACTCCCACCCAGGTCACTTCAAGAGAAGCCTAAGGCTTCCATTTGACCAAGGGGTTTGTACTAAACTGGATTTGCCTATGTCGACAACTGCATAAGCCATTTTTAAAATCTAAATCTCCTTCTATGTATGTATACAAGGGTCACTGGTTTTGCTTCTCTAGAGAACCCAACCTAACACACTTCCTCTCTAGATTCTGAGACTGAAGAACAAGATTTTCCAAGGCTAAAAATATTGCAAAAGTTTTTCTTCAAAAAGATCTTATCTATTATGCATTACATTAAAATAAAGAGATTTTTAAAAATAATACTGGTGCTGATATATGTGTATGGAATAGACCTCTTCATTGTGGGAAGGAAACTCATTTTCACGTGTTTCTAGGGGAAGGAAATATTTAATAATATAAAATCTGTAAAATATATGTATATTTTGAACTTTCAGTTACATTCTTTGTGATTTACTCTATAAAAATAACCTTGGCTGTGTACGAAATATCATCCACAAAGGTACAATTTACTGTAATGAAACATTTTAAGCAACCTAGTGCCAAACAGTGTTGTTGATGCTGTTAGTCTATTGCGTCTGTTCTGACTCCTGGTGTTCCGATGTATGCAAAACAGAGTTTTCACGGCTCTGACTCTGCAGAATTGGATTGCTTGAATTGTCTTCTGCCTAAACCCAAGTTGACCCACACTTGGATATTAATGGAATACCAAACTGTTTGTGTCACCAGAGACCTAAATACCAAATATAAGCCAAACCATGGCACATCAATTTCTATCAAATTTATTTCAAGTCATAAAATACAGAATAGGTTAAATAGTATAAAATATATTGATATATGGAATATATAAATCGAGATGTAAATCTGCTAAGAATATTTTATGTCAGTATTTATCTCTATATTTTTATCTCTTTATTTATCTCTATATTTATCTCTATATTTTTGTTTTGTTGTGAAAAATGAAAAAAACTTGAATATGTTGATTATCCCTTATAATTTATTTTCCTTATATATAATATTTCTAAATCTTCAAGGATCATTTCTTGAAATCCCTGTTTGTGAATCATAGAATCACATTCTCACTTCAGCTACAATAGACTCAAAAGAGCACGTCACCCAACCTGGATCACGTTACTGCTTCCTCAGAATGTATTCACAGAGTGAACGAGATGTTTATTCTACAAATACATGATAAAGTGTAAAACAAATCATCAGGAATATTATCTGTTGCATTGTCTAAAAAAAAGATGTAGTGTTTAGTACATTGATAATGTCAATACTCAGGAACAAATATCAGAGTTTGTATAAAGATCTAATAGCACTAGGGCTGAGCCCCGGTGGCATAGTGGTTGTGCGCGGGACTGCGGCCCACTGGGATGGAGGTTCAATTCCAGCTCACAGGAGCAAAGGCTGAACCTCCTACTCCTACCACCTGAGGGCAGTGATGCCTAAAAAAAAAAATCTCATAGCACTTTAGTCTGTGGTTTTAAATGATGTCTGAGCTGTTGAGTCAGTTTTGAAATTAATTCAGCATGTTCATAAATATTACGTGCATATGTTTATCTCTAGAATATTAGCTGTCATTATTAATATGTAAACATATTTAACTTATATTTTGTCATTTCCAAATTACAATTATTGGCTACCTTTTTTTAAAAAAAACAATTTTATTAGCACTTCATCCACAGATTATACAATTCAATAGTTCAGTCACACCAAAAGGAAACTTTTTTTTAAACCCCCAAGGGAAACTTTAATGATGTTTTATTTTTTAAATAATTCAAATTTTTTAGGATTTGGGCGTATACTATAAATACTTACAAAAAGAATTAATAAAAAATTAAAAAAGAATTAATAAAAATACTTATAACTTAAAAACTTATTTTAAAAATAATGGAGATCATGCACATTGATCAGAAATTTGAGGCTGAGCCCCAGTGGCCACAGTCCCACTGGGATGGAGGTTCAATTCCAGCAGTGGCTCCACAGGAGCAAAACCTGGACCTCCTACTCCCACCACCAGAGGGCAGTGATGCCCCCAAAAACAAACAAACAAAAAAAGCCCCCATAAATTTGAGGATATCTTAACTGTAGTGACATAGTGGTATACATTTGTACGTGTACCATGAAGCACATGCACACACACGCACACAGTGTCATTTCAGCATTCTCTACACTAACACATGGCAAACTATTCTAAATATCCATGCAATTAGGAGTATTTATAAATATATATCTATGATATATAATATTTGTGAGGTTATTAAGGTAGGTTAATGTATTCTAAAACCAACCATGTAAAGATTCAGGAAAAATACAATCAAGCCATTGAATATTATAAAATGTAACAATAAATGCACAAGAATACACTGGTATTTCCAAGTAAATGTTCATATGTTCTATATTTCTAAATACTATAAACATGTGTTCTTTAATTTATAGCATTTAAATATTTTGGAAAATACACTTTCTGTGAACTTTAAAAAATAATTTTATGCACATCTGTACATTTGTTGCCCGCATCATTCTCAAAACATTTGCTTTCTATTTGAGCCCTTGGTATCAGCTCCTCATTTTTACAAGGTAGGCATGAAGTTAAGGAGGAATAAATTGTTAAATGAAGTGAGCTTCCCTCCTACTGTATGCCTGAGTGACTTGCTAGGTAGTGATTTGTACAGATAGGGACAAGTTTTGTTTTTAATCTGTAGAAAAGTGTACTTTATTCTTAAAAAAAAAGAAATGTAGTAATCTCTTTTATTTGGAAAATAACATATCTGCTATTGTAGATAGGGGAAGAATTTGTTTCAACCACAAGCAATCAAATTTTTATATTGTGACCAAAAATAGCTATAATTTTCAGCAGTTTCTGAATACTAACAACTTAATCCTACAAAATGCCATTTTAATTCCACTTCTATTTCTCTGCCAATGGATTATGTGATTATGGATGAGACTGCACAATGAAGCTTTCAGCTGCTGCATGTTTTGAAACTCTATTTTCAAGATTAAAAAGCTATAAAACTTAAATACCTAATTCCATGGGCCAAAAGACCAGCAAACTTATAAACAAAAGGAAAAATATGATGCTATATTAAAACAATAAAACAATCTTTCTGTATTCAGTTTTGTTATTACTTATAAATAATTATCAAAATACTAAAATTATTGCATCCAAGAGATAAGAATTTCCCATTGTACTATAGGAACAAGAAAATGTTAGCCATAAAATAAAATAGGATCTTGTCCAGTAATTTTGTGAAGATTAAGAAGTACATTGAAAAAACAAAATCTTCATTAATCTCTGATGAAAACCATTGTATTAACATTTTTCCTTGAAGGTCATTTCCTTTGAGAATTATACATCATCCATTGCTTTGACATGAATTCACTCTACTGTTTTCTACAAGTGCTTTCATATCTATAATAATGCCAGTGAAACATAAAATAAAAAGGGCTAAAATACAAAAATCAGTGTAAATTGATTTTATCATTTCACAACCACCTACACCTGGCTTACTATAGATCAAGAATTTTTGGCAAATTCAAAAGTCTTGTTTCAATCATCCTAACTCTATCAAAAAGGTTCTGTTTTACCGAAAGGTATAACGAAGTGCACCTGAGGCAGAAACTACACGCCCTGCTCGTGTCCTGGTTCCCTGTGGGGCTAACCAGCGTGTGGCCAGCAGGTGAAACTCTCTAAACCTAAAAGTGCAGTTCCAAGCGGTTCTGTAGAGTCACTATCAGTTCGAGTGGTTTCCACGGCAGACAGGTTTAAGGCATAAACTTGGGTAATGGCTAGTCCAAGTTCACTTATCAGTGAAGACTGAATTTGGTTTCAAAGCTAAAATTTTCAATTCTAGAAAAACTATTCTCAGTCATCATGTTATGTCCAGACTGAACCTATAAGAATGAAGACTTTAGGTAAAGTAAGCATGTTTTGCTCTTAGAGCGGGAGTGGGGGTAGGGGTGGGATGAGATGAATCTGAGCCTATTGCTGAGATAAATGTGGAGCCAGAAAAAGTAGAACAAGATTGAACATACTTGTATCATTCTAGGGTAAAGAAAAAGAAGAGAATATGCACATGTGTTGGCTGAAGTCATGAAAACAGTTTCCAAGCAGGATTCAGTCAGAAATCATCATTTTCCAACAACAATTTTGGAAACTCTGTGATGTTAGTTCTATCTATGGAGCAGAATGACAAAAACTCGTCAGGAAAGCAGACTTTTGGAAGTCATATCGTTATCCTAGCTACACAGAGTTGATAACTGGAAACAAACAAATAAACATGATAAGTAGAACATTTTAATAGGTGAGAATATAAGCTTGAAGTCAAACAAGGGAACTCCAATTTTAAGGCCATCCCATATTATCCATGTGGCCATTCCAAAGTTCCCTAAGTCTCTTTCACCTCAGTTCCCTAATTTGTAGAACAAGGACAAACAGAGACCTCGATCCATTGGATCATCTTAATGGTGAAACAAAAAGGATAAATTGCTAATGCAACTAGAATCATGCCTTTATAGCCTAAGTGCTGCAAAAACATTTACCTTCTTCCTGTCTTTGCTTCTGAATTCAATTAGATAATCTCTAAAAACACAAACTCCCTGTCATGATTGATGCCACTCCTCCCCACCATAAAGGACAGGAGAGGACTGCTCCTGTGAATGTCAGAGTCACTTTGAGGGAGTAGAAAGCCCCAACTTACTTCTGTAGAGCAGCTTGTGGTTTTGAACCACTGATCTTGAGGTTCACAGCCCAAGGCGTAACCACTATCCGAACAGGGTTCCTCAATTAGACAGCAGGATATAGTAATTAGAAATAAAAAGTGTTAGCCATTACATTTATAAGGAACATTTTCACAAACCAAATGAGAACTGTAGGACATCTGAAAAATAGGGTTGTGATCTATATTTTATTAAATTCTAATGAATATCACAATTGTTCTTCAATTAGAGAATTTAAATAGAATTTGGAATATTTTATATATTATTATTTTAAGATAGATTAACCATGTTTTTGTCATTGCATTTGGAACATTTTCCTTCATACATTTGTGGCTATTTTTATTCCAGCAAGATGCAAATTCTAGGAGTACTTAAAAGTTTTCTAAGAGTTACCTTCAAATGGTTATTTTTAAAGGAATCAAATTCCAGATTAGCAACTTACATTTGTTCATTTCCACACAGTGCATGTCATGGAGAACCATCGTGGGGTCTAGACATTCAGGAGAGTATCATTTTCTCCTGTACTCCACAGTTGACTATTGTTGGGTGCCTGGATGCCACTGAATCAATTTTCATAACCCAGTGATTGGGAAAACACCTTTTCCGTAAGGTTTTTGAGACTGTCATCTCTGTGACATGAGATCCCCTGACCTTTCCTTCATGGAGCTGCTGAGTGGTTTTGAACACCAAATTTACAGGTAGCTCCCAAGTGCTCAATCTCTGAAGCCCCAGGAACCCTTTTTGCTACCTGGAGAGAGATGAAAATATCACAAAAGGAATAAATTTTATGTAAAATATGTTTCTGTTTTGTTTTTTAAAAGTTAAATCTTAAATAAGTTGCAGACTTTTTATCCACCTATGTTAGTTTGGCTGATAATGGAAGGCTTCTAAAATATATTTTTTTAGAAAGACATCAGAATAAACGTGTAAAGTAAACCAAGGACTTCAATAAAAATGGGAGTACTGTATGTTAAGTATTCCAGTCCAGAAATGTACAGAAAGTATCAGAGTGTCAAGAGTTAGAAACTCACAAAGTATAAAGGAAGCTACTGGGTATGTGTGACAATGACAATAGGCAAAGTGAGTCCACATTGTTCAAGATCATATAGATAATATTGAGGAATATGGAATTTCTTACACAATGAATTTTCTTTATAATGAAAAGACCTTATTTGGCTGTAGGCATGAGGTCTAAAACACATGTTTTGTATCTGAAGAGCTTGGATTTCATGCTGATGCATTATAAATAAAGTGCCCACTTCATACTTAGTTTGAGACTATAAATGTATATGTAATGTCAATTTAACGAAAGAACAACTTTATCTCTTAAGATTCTAATTTAGTTTGAGAAAAACAGACTACCTAAAATCCTCAAAAAGAAAAAAATGGGGAGAGTAATTGAGGGAAATAAACAGAAAGTTCAACCCATATATTTCCAGTTCTTACATGAAATTGTAATTTTTAGTATTTTTATTTCTTTATATATGAATGCACTACTTGTACTCAAATGGTACAGCATTTAGTGAAGAGGTTATGCTCAATTTCCCTGTGAAAATTTTAGTCACAAGCACTATGTATATATGTGTTAAGATTGTGAAGAAGTTCATAGATGGTATTTATCAACATGCATGAACTTCATCAAAAATCTTGGTATAGACTTGTGTTTCATTGGTGATGCAAAAGTGCTCAGGGCTTGCTTGAGTTCTTGTGAGGTGGTTCTAATTTTCTTCAAGTTCAACATGAACATGTGGTTGTTGGTCGTTTTGAGGTGCGCGGCCGTCTGTTCTGAGGCATAGTGAGGCTGAAGGCAATGCTGGCCGCCTCTGCCACATCCTAGCAAACAGATAGATTAACCCATACATTTGCAGTTCTCATATGAACTTATAATTTTATAACTTGCACCGAGGCCGAAGTCCATTACTGCAGCAACTGTGTCAATCTGCCTCCTCAATGGGCTCCATTGTATTCACTACCCCACCCCTTTTCCAAGCAGCAAGTCCTTTACGCAGGGACTGGACTCCCTTGAAAATACACAGGAAGTATTGAAGTCTAAATCTTGCCATTCTTGCTTCAAATGAGCATTCTGGTCACACTTCATCAAGAGGCAGGTTTGTTTGCCTTTGGCAGTCCATGGTCCTTTCTGTATTCTCCAGCACTCCCACTGAAGTGCATAGCTGCTTCTTCCATCTTCCTTATTCTGCTTCCGCATGCCCATGATGCACTGGAGACTACTATGGTCTGGGTCAGATGCGCCCACATCCTCAAAGCAACGTCCTTGCTTGGAAATACACCGAAGAGGCCTTCTGCGGCAGACTGACTCAATGAGTTCTTTGGGTCTCTAAGTCTCCTGGTTGCTGCTTCCATGAGTATTGATTGTAGGTCCCAGCAAGATGACATCCTTGACAACTTCAGCCTTTTCTCCATTAATCACGATATCATGTATTGGTCCGGTCGTGAGACTCTTGTTGTTCTTTACATTGAGCCATAATCCACACAGAAGACTGTGATCTGTGGTCTTCATCACTGATGCTTCAAGTTCTTCTCATTTACAGCAAACAAAGTAGTGTCATCTGCATATTGTAAGGTGTAATAGACTGCCTTCATCCTGATGACACGATGTTCTTCATATAAATCAGCTTCCCTAATTATTGTCTCAGCATACAGGTTGAGTAAGTATGATGATAGGATATGACTCTGCCACACATTTTCCTTGATTTTAAAGCAATCAATAGACTTGTTCTTTTCACACAACTGTGTCTTGATCAATATACACGTTTCACATAAGCACAATGGAATACTCTGGAATTCCCATTCTTCTCAAAGTTATACATAGTTAGTTATGGTACACTCAGGTGAGTGTCATTGAGTGTAGTCAATGAAACACAAGTAAGCATCTTTCTGGTATTCTCTCTTTGAGCCAAGAGCTGTACTAGATTAGCATCATTAATGAGAAAAGAGTGACAAATCTTAGGACCTTAGGGCACACATGATACAACCAGATATAACAAAGGAAGCACACACAGTGAAAGACAAAAGAAATGAATGGAACCTATTTAAAATAAAACATTTGTGTACATCAAAAGGTTTCACTGAAAGAGTAGAACTAGAGCCCACAGATTGGGAAAAGATATTTAGCAATAACATATGGATGAATGACTGATTGCTAAAATCTACAGAATACTGCAAGTCAACAATAAGAGAAAACAAACAAATAAATAACCCTATGAAAAGGTGGGAAAATGACCTGATTATACAATATATAAAGGACAACACCCAAATGAATAATAAACACATGAGGAAATGCTCTTGTTCTCTAGCAATCTGGAAAAGGCAAATCAAAGTAAGAATGAAATACCATCTGAATACCATCTAACACCCAGAACAGTAGCCCAATTTAAAAAGAGAGAGAACAACAAATGCTGGAGAGGGTCTAGAGAGATTGGAAATACCTATAACCATTGAAGAAAGCGATATGGGAATTCCTAAAACAGCTGGCAATAGGAATACTTATGACCCAGAAATACCATTACTGGGCTTGTGCTCCAAGGAAATAAGAAACAGACCATGGACAGACTTATGCTCTCCCACGTTCATTGCAGCACAGCTGGCAATAGCAAGAAATCAAAAACAACCCAAATCTCCAGTAGCTGAAGAATGGAAAATAAAAACTTTGGTATATAAAGTTGAAAAATACGCATCCCTAAAAACAGTGATACAATTTTGAAACACCTCATGATATGGAAGGACCTGAAAGACATCATGCTGAGTGAAGTGAGTTAATTACAAAAGGTCCACTACTGTCCAAGTCCCCTACAGTAGTTAAGAGCATCAGGATGGGAGTCAGCTCAGGCCTTCGGGCCATCAAATCTGCAGGCTGGGGCAGTCAGGCAACTGGATAGATAGTAGAACCGGTGCTGTGAACCACAGAGACACATATGTATCTTGATGGCCACTGTGGCAGAGGGTCTTCAAATCAGCTGGGATCTGATTTTTGAGTGAGGGTGAAGGGAGGAATCCCATTTAGTGGCCACCATGCAAAGATATGATGAAGTTCTCCTGGACGGGCAGGCATTTCAAACAGCTATGAGGAGCACTGATGGGAAAGTCAAGATGGGGTGGGGGGGAGAAAGCACATCCATCGGGGAGAAGGGGAGTGTATGACTTTTGGTAGCAAAAGGGGGATGTGGAAACCAACTCTCTGGCAGTAAAAGAAATGACTAAGAATACTCGAAGAACCCTAAGGGAGGAATACGCTAGTAATATGCTCCAAATGGGTTATATTGGTAGGAGTTTCTGTACACATCCTCCAAATCCTGGCTACATGCCATAAAACATGGGGACATTGAATCCTGGATCTTCAAGGCACACCACATGCTCCAAAAGCCATACCAGAGGGATGTGATGTGGAAATTCCACTGGGTGAAGTAGACACTCCCTAAAACATAACTATAACCTGAGGATGTATGATTGAAATCACATGGTGTGTGAAGGAGCAGAAGATAGCTACTCCAAGAATATTGAACTGCCATCAGATGGACGAAAATTTACTTATTACTTCAATGCTCTACTAACTGTATGAAGATATATACTCTTATGACCAGTCTGTGCCTGCCATTGTGTATGAATATTCTTGGAACTTCTTTCTGAGTACCCACTCCCATAGTTTGGAACTTCTAGTCATGTAAGGATTTATTCTCCACAAGTGAGTAATCCATATATTACAAGGTGTAGTCAGCCTAGACTTATTTATAGTCCTCCTCTTGAACAGTGTTTTCAAATGATTACCAAGGGAGAATCAATGACATTATAAACAGAGGGTCCTCATGCTCCAGGGAGAATGATCAACAAGATTATTTTGCCATAAATTAACAAGGGCATCTCTAAGGTGAATCAGAGGCAGATTAAAATAAAACATAGATTAAAGAATGTATTTTAGACAAACACTTAATGTATCTCAAACCTAGGAGAACTTAGTTCTTACAAGTGTCTAGGGTCTTAAAGGTTTATTTCCAAACAAGCAGCCATCTAAGTGAGACACCAACTAAAACCACATCAAAGAAACACATCAGCATCTGTGATCCAAGGATTGTAAATTATATAATCGAGATCCTAAGGAAGGAAGAACATCAGAATTTAACTTGTGAGATTATGCTATTCATAAGGCTATAGGTGACAGTGGAGGCCCAAAATACATTCGCAGAAACTACACAGGAAAATAGTTGCTGGTGATTTTCTCTAACCATAACCCAGGGATGGGGATAAACTGGTTATCAGACAGAGTATTTGAGACACAGTATATTTGACTAAAAGGGTAAATTTGACTAAAATGATTCAAACCTTGTCACTTGATTTCCTTTTTGATATATTTTGGGCTTGATCTGTTTTTTTAAACATCTTCTAGGTACTTTAAAAAAAAGATAATATTAGATTTATCTCTGCTGTATTTTGTCATTCTTGTTAGCCATCTGGACACTGTATGTGTTCATTTGGGCATTTTCAGTATATGAAACCCAGGATAGGTGGATCAATCTTTAGCCAAAACAATGAGAATAAGGGTCCCTGGAGAGTATGATAGCGGGGCTGGGGGTGGGGTGTAGAGAAGGGGGAACTGATATCAAGGAGTTCAAATAGGAAGAAAATGTTTTGTACTGATTTTGGTAATAATTGAACAACACTTCTTTATACAATTGAACTATGGAATAGAATGATGCGTGGTTTAGCTACTCATAGAATGGTTTGGAAAAATGTTCAAAAATATCAATGTTACCAAGAAGACTATGAAATATGAATTTGTGTGCAGGATCTTAATTTATGCCATGCATAAGTATGTTTTATATGTGATTGTGTTTTTGAAAAGTGCCTTTTTCCAAATACAATATCTATGAAATCTAAAATAAGATAAACTGAATTAGGTGCAGAAGTAGGAAGTTTAAATCACTGTATTACAATACATTCAACTGCAAAGAAATATGTTGCAATGATTAGTGGAAGTTTTTTTGCCACTAACAGGATAAAATATAAAGAGCATTTCTATCTTTTTAAAGTTTCCATTCTGTTCATACTTTAGATTCACCTTGCATATTTTCATAGCAATATGTATTAAATAGGTTATAAATAAATATATGCATAGTGACAAAAAGAACTGTTATTTAAATTAGACCACAATAAATATATATACAAGGGGATTTCCAAAAGTTCGTGAAGAGATGTAATGAAAAGACATGGGAATTTTTTCTTGGATTTTTTTGAGGCCCAGAGTATTGTACAGGAATCCTGAAACCATTCATGTAGCCAATAATCTCATAGTAGATATAAAACTGACATGATAAGAATGCTCAATTCAAAAGAAGACCAAAATAAAGGTGGAAGAATAAAAGGAATATATAGTACAAATAAAAATAACTTGAAAAATTAGAGATTGGAGATCAATCATATTAGTAAAAATATTAAACTGCTCTCTGTACTACTTTAATGGCATAACTCAAAAGATCAGATAAAAATATCATAAAAATATTCTGCCTAAAATATGTCTTTAAATATAAAGGTAGGATAAATATAAAATATTAACAATGTGCTAAGTAAGTATATGATTTTTAAGTATGGTAAGCATTAAGAGAAAAGTCTACTGAAGATAATATGGATTATGCTGTTTATAAATTGCTGACTCAGTGTGGGCTTCTGAGACTAGATCTAATTTTACGGATTAGAAACCTCAGTCTTTATCCCATGGAGATGCTGGTGCTTTTGAACTGCCGATCATGAGGAATGCAGCCCAACTCGTAACCACTATACTGCCAGGGTTGATTATTAACACGTATAAGATTACATAACTGAATAAACATATATCAGTGTGTTAACACTGTGTTTGAGGATGATGCCTTTAAGAAGAAAAGCATTATTTTATTTTGTTTACTTCTATTGATCTTTAGATTTTTTAAAAGCATCTATTAGCTTTATAATTGAAAACTGTCTTCAAAGCATGTCACAGTGTCTCTTGAAGGAGCTCAGTGTTCAACACGGTCGTGTAATGGTTCCACCTCAGAAGTCTGAAACCAGCAGCTGCTCCCTGAAGGAAGCCCCAGGCTTTCTCTCCCATCCAGAGCTAGATAGGAGCAGTCGGAGTTGGATTGGAAACCAACACTGGCAGTCCTACTCTGTCCTATAGATTTGCAATTCATTGGGATTGACTCAATAAAAGGGAATCTGGTTGTGTTTGATAGCAACATCTTTAAGAACCCTTGGTGGTAGCTATACCCAGCATTGGTCCCTAACCATAAAGTTAGTAGTGCAAATTCACCAGCTGCTCAGAAAGAAGATGCTTGTCCCAGGAGTGATTTTTAACCACTGAAATCTTACATAAGAATGCTACGAGTTGGAATCACGTCCACGACACTTCGTTTTTTCAGTAATAATAACACCTTCAACGAAGTCCGACCTGCAGTGTTTAAGCACATGCCTACTGAACTGTTAACCAAAAAGAGCAACATTGCAAACAATCAGCCTCTTCAAACAAAAACAGCTCCCTGCTCTGTGTCACTTCTGATGCAGAGCAACCCCAGGATAGGGCAGAACTGCCCCAGTGGGTTTCTGAGGCAGTGGCTCTCTATGGGAGGAGAAAACCCCATCTTTTCCAAGGAGCACAAGAGACGGCAATCCCTTCCAGAGATTTATTGCCTTCCTTGCAACCCATCTAAAACAGGGCTCCTCTGTCATCAAAGGTGACTACAAGTCAGACTCGAAACAAGGGCAACAGATAATGGGTGTAAAATTTGTAAGCACATTATTTCCAAACACACAAAATAAAGAACTAGAACAACTTTATGTTATGTCCACAAAACATGATGAAATGATATCCAGTTCATATCGTTTTCAGGGTCTTTGACCTTTTCATGTATTTCATTTCTAAATGATGGATTTTTATTTCACATGACATCTTATATGTGAAAATATGAGCACCAGCATATCTTTACTCCCCTTCAGGATAGACAAATTTGTTTTCCAATCAATAATAATAAATAATTATTTAATTATTAATTAATATTCCAATCAATAATAATTGTCTTATTTTAAATATAAAGTTATACGGAAAGGGGTCTTGCAACTATCCAAAAAATCAAAGTTGACACCCTTCATTGTATAAAATTACTAAGCTTTAAATATTTTAACTTAATATTGATAAATAGTTCAACCAAAGGTTTTAATATTTTAAAAGTTTGCATTATTTACCACCTTAATGAGTATCTTGAGTATGACATTAAGTGAATAATCTCTTGAACATTACTACTTCAGCTGGAAATAGGGCATACCTTAGGGTAGCTTTCCACAAACACATTCATGGAGCATAATTTATTTTAATAATTTAAAAGGTCTGTAGAATTCTCACAGGACTCAGGTAAAAAAAAGAAAAGCAATAAAAATAAACTTGATTTTGAGAAATGACTACGGAGAAATTTTTCATCACAAATCATGGAAAATATGAATTTATTTTAAATTGTCTGAATATACTTCTGAAGAGTTTATATGATATTTTATAAGCTTTACAAAATTTGAAACATAGGCTGAGCCCTGGTGGCATTAGTGGTTGTGCGCGGGATGACGGCCCACTGGGTTGGGGGTTCAAATCCAGCAGCAGCTCTCCAGAAGCATGGCTGGGCCTCCTACTACCACCAGAGGGCAGTGATGCCACCCCAAATTTTTGAAACATATGTCTGACACTAAAATAAATAAATTTCCAATTTCTTAGAAGGCACGTTTGGTGGGACTCTGTGCTAAGTGTTAGACTACAAACTGGAAGCTTTATCTTTAAACTTGCCACTTGTTTTGAAGGAGAAAGATGAGCCCATCTGCTTCTGTATTGATTTGCAATCATAGAAACCCTACATAGGGTAGCTTTGTCAGAATAGACTTGATAGTAAGGTTTGTTTTGCTTTTTTTTTGGGCTCTGCTTTGTTCTAAGAGAGGTATAAGAGACATTTTGCAAAAAGTAGAGAGGAGAAAGGAAAAGGTGAAGTATCTTACTCTACTTTGCCTATAAACCATTTGGCCCTGGGATTTGTAAGTATTTCATATATCCAAAAATAAGATAAACTTTGAAAGGAAACACCATATTCTACCAAGCATTTTATAAAATAGTTCCTTATTCTCTAGTTACAGAATAAATCTGTTGACTTTATATCTTTAGTAAGACAATTTAAAAGAACAAATAATCCAGTAAAGATAATTTCAACTTGACTTAGGCATCATATAATTCTAATATTATTTTTGCAACTTTTGTAATAATTCATTTAAATTATAGTATACATAAAAATTTAATATTCAAATATTATAATAATTATTCTTGTTGTATGATAAGAGAGTCCCCAATATAAATACAGAGATCTTCAGCAGAAACAATTTGCTTTTAAATTTCAATGAAATATGGCTGTGTCGAATAATAGTTGTTTTATGGGAGGGTTTTCTTGGTGTTGCCCAGTCAGTTTCATGGGCAATTCAGTCATATCCTGCCTAGAGGCAGGATAAAGGGCAGATTGCCTGTTTCCATAAAGATGTAGTCTAAGACTCCACAGAACAACTCTATGGAACTGTTCTATAGACTCACCAGGAGTCAGAATGAATTTGATTGGAGTATTTTTTGTTATTTTATATTATTAGATATGAAGTCAACAGATTTATTCTGTAACTAGACATTTGTAGATACTCATATGTGTAAAATAAAGAGTTTTATAAAAAAAAGTAATTATATATTAAGAAAACATCCCAGCCCAGTGCAGATCAAGTTCACAAGTCCAATATTAGCTCATGTGCTCAATATTGGTTCATAAATTCCTCTTCATACTCACGCTTGCAATGATGCTGAATGTAGGAAGATGACAGGCCGGTGGCTGGAAGGTCTTGTGGATCCAGTGACAGTGGAAGCATCTTAGTGCTGACATGGGTCTCCACATAGCTCCTTCAGCTCTCAAGGCTCTGGCTGCCATCAGCATAGTTTTGGTTGTCAGGAGGAAAATGAAACAGAAAGAGAACATGTGTGGCCTCAAGTGAGCTATCTATCTCCATTGCACCTCCAAATGAGATCATCAGGCTGCAACCTGATTGACAGGCTGAACTCTTCCCCTTCACTTTTTATAGTCTCAGGTTGACACCAGATTATGTAACTACCCCATATGTGTATATATTTCAGTATGTGTATATATATTTTATAAGTATAAAAGCATTTGTGAAAAATAATTGTGGTTTAGTGGAAATGAACATTACTGCATATTTTTCTGTTTCATCAGATATATGCTTCTATATAAAGAATTAAACTTTACAGGATTTGTTATGAAAACATTTTTAAATTATATAAGAAGACATCAGAAAGTTTAGGTAAATATTCCACTATATTTTTATACCATTTCCCAACGAATATTTTGTAACTGCCTTGGATATAGTATCTAGTATAAAGGGTTGTCAAGGATTTGGTCTTCCTTGGATACAAAATCAACACTCTGGAATGCAGCAATCCAAAGACCAAAAGAAGAGTCACATTGGGTAAATCTGCCACATAAGGGCTCTGTAAAGTTTTGAAAAGCCAGACTGTGATGTTGAGGACTAAATTTCAACTGAGCCAAGTCATGGTATTTTCAATTGCCTCATATGCATGTGATAGACATGGACTAAATATGACTGAGGAAGAACCTATGTATTTGAACCATAGTGCTGGCAACGTCTATTGACAGTACCATGGAAAAGCAGAAGGAAGAGCAAATCTGTCTTACAAAAATACCACCAGGATATCCTGGCTCCTAAGAGGCCAGGATAGACACTCACACATACTTTGACATAGTAAGGTAAGAAACCAGACCCTGTAGAAGACATCAGGGTTGATGAAATAGAGGGACAGTGAATAGGAGGAAGGCACTCACCAAGATGGACTGACACCAAGTCGTTGCAACATGGGCTTCAGATATAAGGACAATTCTGAGAATGGTGGAAGACAAGGTCGTATTTTGTTCTGTTGCTACGGGATCCCTCCTCGTTAGAGCTCACTAACTGTATATAACAGCAAAAACAAATGATTGTGGAATGTGTATGAAGTGCCTAGTTGAGTTTCTCTAACATTAAAAGTCATATTTGTTTGTGTGGCTCATCAAAATTTACTGTAATAATCTATTAGGACATTGCTTCATTTGTAAGACCATGTCTATATTTTATTTTACATTTTTAGCTTAATTTTATAAAAACCTTCATTAGGTAATCTATATGCCTCCCCCAAATCCCCAACCTCCCCCCAAAAAATCTGAATCTGGGATGATGGCTAGCAGGCTAATGCTTAAGTCATTGCACTACTATGAGTATTCTATATGCTACTAGTCTATATATTTATGCAAAAGTTTAACAATTACTGAGCATGTAATTTCATTATACTCTACATTCTATATTGCATCAAAATGACTCATAGGATATATTTAGATTTTCTTTTAACATTATTTTCTGTCTTTTTACCTTCACATTTCAATTTGAAAGCTATATTACTTTTCCTATGCATAAGTTAATGTGTTTCTTGCTAAACAAATATTTGTAATGATAAGATGATTTTTAATTATTATTGAAAGCTCCTCCTGTTAGTATAGTAAGCTAGTCTTCAGAACCAAATATTGTCACTCTGCCACCATAAAATACACCTGAAAGGGTAAATGAGGAACTCTGGTAGTTTCGTGGTTATGGGTTGGGCTATAATCCACACAGTCTGCAGTTCAACCACCCTATCAAACCTGTGGGAGAAAGACTGGGCTGTCTACTCTGGTAACCAATCTCAGAAACCCACAAGGGATTGCTATGAGTCAGCATTGATTCCATGTCTGTGAGTTTGATTTGGAAGAGTAAACTACAATGCCAGCTATGCTGCTATAGCATTCTTTTTTGTTTGTAGAATATTTGTCAGGAACATTCACTATTCTATTTCCTCCTCAGTGTGATTAAATTCTCTTCTATCAATTTTCAAATAGAATCTCTCCTTATTTGACTATGATGTATTAAGTAATTTCTCTCTCTCTCTCTCTCTCTCTCTCTCTCTCTCTCTCTCTCTCTCTCTCTCTCTCTCCCTCCCTCCCTCCCTTCTTCCCCCACTCCCTCCATCCTTCCCTCAGGAATGTAAACAGGAAATGTGGGGAGGAAAGGGAAGAGCTGTGCAAAATTGTAGGGACTGACTGCAATCAATGATATGAAACAAAATATGCTGGGACTTTTGTCTCACAAATTGATCTGCTCTGCAAACCTTCACCCATATACAATAAAAGGTTAAATAAATAGATCTCCAGTCTAAGTACCCTAAAGTCTGGATTCAAAGCTAATTTAATATTAGCCAAACTGAAGTTGTCAACTGTTTTCTTTGGTTTATTGAGTAGATGACTAATATTCTGAAAAGGCAAACTATATTTTTAAATGTACTTTGGGAAATTTTCATTTAGAAATTGTCTTCTATTAAAAGATTTACTGAATACATGATAAAATTTGTACATATTAGGTGGAGGATTTATTTTCATGGCTGAGTGAATCAGAAGTAATTAAAACTTGAAAATAATATTGTAAAATAACATACATGGAGAAATATTAATCTATAAAGGTTGAGACTAAGTTTTCTGTCATTTTGTATAAAGAAAGCATTCGATCAAAAAATCTTTAACATGCTCTAACCTCATTGGTCATTTATTAAATACACCTCCTATACTTGATATATCATTTCATTCCTCTTCCCCTATGCCCTGGGTATATACCAAAGGTAAGAAGGCCAGGGATTTTATTGATGAAGATTTTAATTTTTTAAGCTTTGTTACTTTTTTTTATTTTTCTATCTGTGTGTTCTTTCACTACATAGATGATCACATTTGTTTTGTGATGCTGTGTTCTACTGTTAGTTTTGGTTACCTTGATGCTTTATGGATAGTGAGCCAAAGCACGTGATGGTTTTCTATGTGTCCTCTTCTTTAGTCTCCTAGCAAACAGATCAGTTTACAAGCAGAGCACACGGATTCCGTATGCGCCTTGATTAGGAACATATTCCCAACAGAATATGTCAAGATGTCATTGACAATTTCCCTGTAGGGCTCAAACTTGCTGAGTACATAGAATTATTGTCCCTTTCTCTGTGACTTTCTCTGATATTTCTCCTGAAAAGTACTACAGTAAATTACTATATAAGCAAACTTCTCCACCAAATATTCAGCACACTTAAATAGCTCTTCTTATGGATTTATGTCCACTAATTCTTTTTGGTACAGTGACTCTGAGCAGTCTTTTCAGCTCTTTTTGGTGCTTCCTACATCATTCACTATTCTGCCTAAAGCGTTTTTTTTTTTTTTGGTATTCTCATTCAAGTCTTGAATTGCGTATTTAGTTCTTTCTGTTTCATATATTCTAAGCATGTTAGAATTCAATATTTACAAAGGTAGCATATGATCAAAAACCCACGGTATCGTTGGAAGAAGTCCAAGCTGCACTGAAAACACTAGCTAAAATATGGATCGAGGAACTGTTGGAATACCAAATTAAAGTGTTTGAAAAACCTGATAGAGCATTGGAAATGCTCACTTTTCTATACCAAGAAATCCCGAACAACTACCTGGTCAACTGACTAGAAGAGACTCATATCTATGCCCATCCCCAATATAGGTCACCTTACAGAATTCAAAAATCACAGAGACTGCATTCCTATCATATGCAAGTAAACTTGTTGAGCATCATTCAACAAAGGTTACAGTGGTTTGTTGGCAAAGAACTGCCTGAAATTCAGGCCAAAGTCAGAAAAGGATGTGGAGCACAGGATAGATATTATTGTTGATTTCTTATGGATGCTGACTCAAAGCAGGTAACACCAGACAGGTGTTCATTTGTGTTTTATTGATTGTGCAAAGGCTTTCAACTGTGTGGGTAATAATATGATATAGATATCCTTAAGAAGAATGAGAATTCCCAAAAGTTGGATTGTGTTCCTGTAGAGTTTGTATATGAACCTAGAGGCAACTGTGCAAAAACCACAGGGAATACTGCTTGTTTTTAAACCGGGAACACTGTGTGTCAGGGTTTATTGTCTCCCATACTCATTGTGTCTGCATGCTGAACAGGTATGGTGAGATTTCTTCTCATGTACTTTGGACAGGTTATCAGCAGAGACCAAGAGAAAGACAGCACATTTAGTAGAGTCCAGTGTCAGAGAAAAAGAGGAAAGTGTTGGACAAGATGGAGTGGACTCAAACACAAGAACAGAAATAAGGTTGGTTCAAGATTATGCAGCGTTTTTTTCTGCTGAACACAGGGTTACTATGATTTAGAACCAGCTGGATTGCACCTACCAACAGCACAGCCAGTGTGGAGAAGCTCTAGAGGTGCAGGGAATTCGAAGTTGGGCTGCTCAGGGCCAGGTGAGCCATTGGAAACCACCAGGTGTCCTGCAGGAGAAAGATAGGGCTTGTTGCGCTCAGAAATGTTTACAGACGCTGATATCCAGAGATGGAGGTCTACTCTGGTGTTTACAGTACCATGAGTCAAAATGCACTCATTGGCATTGCATTTGGAGTTTGGAAGACTTTATGAGTTACTCTATGTCAACTTGGTATAACTGAAGTCTTTTGACTAGTTAATGGTGTCTCTGTGCTCCTACATATTCCTTCTCCAAATGCATCTTCTGACAGCTTATGTTCATGCTATGCTGAACCAGGTGTAATTTTTGAGAATAAATAGATTTTCATTTGGCAATAAATATTTGGTCACTAATCCAATGCAATAAAGTTGGTTTCATTATATGTAGCAACATTATATGTTTTGGAGTAGAGCTACTTTATAGAGATTTTCTAGCCATAACCTTTATGGAACCAGTACACCAGGATTTTCATGGCATTACTTGAAGGGTTAGAAAACTGCCAACATTCAATTTCTGTCATCCACGAATGCTACCAGTCTCCCACGACCTTGCACACCCATTAGCCTGCTAGTGTAGTCAGCTAGATTCCGTTACCTTAAAGTATTGCTTGGTTTCTTCCTTTCCCAATCACCCAAGACACTCACATTTTCCCAGGCTTTAATAGGTCATTCGAATTTACTTATTCATATCACTAATGACCATTGCCTTAACTTGCAATGCTTTTGAAAGACCTGGGCACCTAAACAAAGCAGATATTACTCTCTGCATTTTGTGTATTAGAAAAACTTGACCCAGATCGAAGAAGAAACAATGACTTTGAATTATGGTGCTGCCAAATAATATTGAAAATAGCATGGACTCTCAAAGAACAACCAAATCTGTCTTGGAAGAAGCCAGGCTAGAGTGTTCCTTAGAGGCAAGGATGGTGAGACTTCACCCGATGTACTTTGGCCATGTTGTCCAGAAAGTTGTTTCTAGGGCATGGCATTATTCTTGGTAAAGGAGGAGGGCAGCATGAAACAGGAAGACCCTGAACAAGATGGATTGACTGAGGGGCTTCAAGAATAGGCTGAAACATAGAAACAATTGTGGGGATGGCACCAGACTGAGCAGCATTTTGTACATAAGGTCACCAAGAGGCAGAACTACTTCAAGGACACAGAACAGCAACAACAACAACAACAAAAAACATTTTGGATAGAGATCAGATAGTTCCTGACTAGATATTTATACATTAAAAATTAATCCATTTCTCCATCTATTTCTAATGTATCTGCTTAGGGATTATAAACTCTGGAAGTTGGGGTTTTTGTGTGCATATTGAAGAATAAACAGTTGTTCAATAAACACAATTTTGTGATTTATCTCACTGATCAAAATGATCATTGCCCTGAAGAGTTAATCTGTTTTATAAATTACTGAAAGTTTACAAAACAAATAATAGTTATTTATCTTCCAGGGCAAGGATGTCTTAACTTGTAAAAATGTGTTTACTCTGTCAATATTACTGTTTTAGTTCTCTTAAACTACATGAATCTAATTATTTTCAATTTTTTCCATGAGTTGGAGTCAGAAATATTAAAAGTTCCAGATTTTCACTGCAGAGCATAAGCAGAAATTGTGTTCTGTGTCTATTATGCCAGAATATAATTTTCATGCTTTATTGAGAACAATTATCCTGCTTACATTCTAAAAATATCATTATAACTTCTGCTAGACAGTGAACCAGACAGTAAAAAATACAGTGGGGGGAATTTGTATCATTTTTCAACTTTGTGCTAACTTACCCACATCAAATTTCTCAATCTAGGAAGATTTTATATTTCTAACAAAAAGAGTTGTGCATTTCTAAAAGCTTTATATTGGAAGTTAAACCAACAGTAGCAGAATTTTCTTTAGATTTAGATAAATCATGAATATCAAATTCCTTTAAAAGACATCATAAGTAATAGAAGCTGTGATTTTTATTAATTAATCTTAAAACTTTGCTTTCTGAAACAAGGCTAATATAATGATGCTTCTGTATTTTGCAATTGAATATGAAATTTTTCTATATAGAAATAAAAATGTGACTACAACTTTAGTCAGTCAGAATAGGATCATATAATTTTTGTAATACCTAGAACTATGAATATTCTTGTTCTTTCTGCTGAATGGAATATTTTTAAAGTACCCTCTATTATAAAATTAATATATATTCTCCATCACTCTTCAGAAATTGTTTATGAAAATGATATTTGATTATATAGAAAGAATAAAGAACAATAGTTAAAGAAGCTATTGTAAATAAGTAAAACATTAATATAGTTTTGATTAGTTTACAGAAAGTGAAAAACAAAAGAAATTAATGATAGCATACCATTTATTCAAGGTATGTAATTGAGTCTTCATTTCCATCATTATAGCTTTGTTAATATTTTATAGGTTTAATGAATGAAAGAGTTATTAGGTAGAAACCAATACAGAAAATTTTATTATCCTTTTATTTTATTTTCACAATCAGCAAATTTTAAAAAATTCACACTTGTGAAAATTTTGGTCTTTATTATTACAGCTAAGACTCATGAGGCCTTTATACCTGACTTCCCTTCTTCTACTCTTCAAGTGTTCAAATATGGAAAGAGGAATTGTGTTAACCAGTTGACCATGGGAAACAGTGGATTTTTCATCCCTGCAGTTGTCAAAATTCATAGGACTGGTTACTTAATGATATTGATTAGGGGCTTAAAACCTTGAAGTGTCTGTGCTCAGATATTAAGAAATATTTCTAAAGCAACCCTTCTCCGGATGCACAATATCTTTTACTCTATTTTATTTGGCAATCATATAGGTTAGAACAGTTGGAGCTGAGTAACCCAAAGGCCATAATGACTCTGTGAAATCCAAGTTCAGGGTAGGTTGTCTCTATGGCAGTGACTAGAAATAGGAGTATTAACTCCTATTAGTAACGAAGGCAACTGCAATTGAATTATTGCGACAGGCTGTTTGCAGGCCAAAGATCTTAGTGTGTAACCATCTGCCACAAGTGTTAAAGGTTGCCAGCCTATTAAATTAGGGCAATCATATGCATCAGCACGTTTCTTTTCTTCCCTGATTGCCAACATATTGGTTCAAAAGCTACTTTTCACTGAAATGTGATGTTCTGAATTGTGAAACTATATATCCAAATAGCTTATCTCACTGCCCTTGAAACGGAGTTAAACTTTCTTTCAAAATGTAATCAATGACTTTGTGAAATAGTGTGGCTTTCTCATAATGATAAAGTTAGTTGTTATCAATACCCCTCACTACCAGTAGTGAAAGTAGTGATATCATCAAGGAATGGAGATGGTTGGAGAGGGGGCAAGGGGAGAAAAGGGGAACCCATCACAAGGTTGAATTTATAGCCCCCTTCCCCCAAAGCAGACAAATAACAGAATGGGTGAATGAAGACAATGGATAATTTAAGATACTAAATAATAATAACAAATCATCATTGATAAAGGATTCATAAGGGGGAAAGGGTGGGAGAGAGAGGTGAAAAAAAGAGGAGCTTATACCAGGGGCTTCAGTAGAAAATGATGGCAACCTAGGTATAACTGTACTTGATTCAATTGACATATCGAGTGTTCTAAGAGTTGTAAGAGTCCCCAATAAAATGATCTCAAAAGTTTACCAAAAAATGGAAAGTGAAAACATCATTTAGTTTTCCTATATATATGTATATATAAATACCATTTTTATTTAAATAAACTTCCAAATATGAAATTAATTGGAATTTATATGATCTCCCCACGTTTAACATGATGAGTTATTTCTGTCATTAATAAAAATTATGCCAGCTTTGTTTGCTTTTCCATGCAACAAATTATACTTTTCCATGCAACAAATTATATTGAAAAAGTTTTAATTTTTTAAAGCCTTGTTTCATTATTGACAGCTAGAGAGGAAATATCCTGGAGTTATGAAATCTAAGTTATTCATCTGTAGAAAAAGAAAATCACCTCAAAAGTGGAAAAAGTATGCTAAATATAGCTTTAATAATGGAACTCTTGTGATCTAAAAGTTACCTTCAAATTTTATTTTCTAGTCAAAAAGGATGCTAAATTTTTGGGACAGTGAACATCTGGTAAACAGTTTTAGATATCCAAATAATGCATCCTATATTAAATGATAGAATACTGGAGCAGACTTAATTTAGTTTTGTTTCAGGAAGCCAAGGTAACTATTTCCTTCCAGTCTGTAATATCTATGTGAACATAAATATTTTATTATTAAAATGATGATGGCATTTTACCCTTATTTTCACTTAAAGCAATAGCATTATACAGAATCAAAAATTATGATATCAGAGTTTTAAAGAAAAAGATAAGAACAAAAGATGACTCTAGTAACATATAAAGAACATTTTGACTGCACAAATTAACTCTTACTGCCACTAAGTCAATTCAGACTTATAGACACCCATAAGACAAAGTGAATTTCACCTGCGGGTTTCTGAAACTGTAACTCTGCAGGAGGAACAGGTGTCATGTTCCCTCTGCCTACCGGCAGGTGATTTTAACTACTGACTTTGTGGTTAGCAGTCCAACACATATTCCACACGCCGCCAAGGCACCTGGTCAAAACCTAAAGAGAAGTTTATTTCTTGTGGCATTTAAAAAGAAGATGCTATAGATCCATTGGAAATATTGTTTTGGGTATTAGAAAAGATAACTGGCTTAAGGACAAGTATTTCATAGTAGTTGAACTTTTAATATATAGTATCAAATCAGCAAAGTTGTAATAAAATAGAACATATTACTCAATAGCGTGTGATGGTTAGATTTTTTTCCTTCCTGATGGCACCGATACAGAGGTAGGGGCGGAATCCAGCCTACCAATCAGGGCATCACCTGGTGATGCTTCCGAGAATGCATGAACTTTTGATAGAACATTGAGAATGTTTCTGTCTTTTTTACCCCATCTAGGTAGTTCCTTTTGCTCTGAGGTTGGTGGCCATGGTGCCTGCAACCTCTGGGCGCTGTGGCAACTCAAATGTTCCTGCTCACCTTAAACCCCTGAACTCTGCCCCCTCTGCCCGAGATCTCCCACCTGCCTTCCCACTTCACCTCCCCACCTTTACCCAGCCGCAGCTGCATGACTCAGAGGGCTTTCCATCAGCATCGGACCCATGAACCTGAGTTGGACTTAAATAGAACACTTTTTATATAGAATTCTGTCTGGATATAGAAATATTCCATATATGCATATGAAATATATATACATGTCACTGGGTTTTCTTCTCTAGTAAACTCACTCTAATAAAGAGTTTTAAGTTATATTAAAATCTTATATCTGAATATCCATATGTGATTTTCAAATACTTTCACAAGCACCTCAAGAACACTGATGTTCCAAACAATAAGTAAGTTTATGGGAGATTTAAAGGATAAAATATTAAACATATATAAATGGAGAGAAGTCATAAAATTGTTAATTATAATTTTTTGAATGCTATCTTTTTCTTTGCTTTTAAGTGTGCCTTAAGTATATGTCTAATGAATACATATAGCTGTATAAATGTTGAAATATTTCATTAATTCATAAGAACAGGAAGCTGGTATGATTTTGTAGTATTTGTTGGCAGCATTTTGTATTACTTGATGTTTATAAAGCTTTGTTTCTAGGTTCATATATGCATATGTTAATGTATTAAACCAAATTTTAGATAATTTTATTAAAATATAACTCATAAAATATGAAACATTCCTATATCAACATGTTATTCAAATAACTAAGCGGGGAGATTTTGAAATGTAATTTAGTTTTAAAAAGCTATTAGAATATGATTGTTTGGTTTAAACAAAATGGGAGAAAGTCAAGTCCATAGTATATCACCAGTCCAAAATAAAAGAATCAATCACTGTCCTCAGTCAATTCAGGACCAAAGGGACCCGACGTCGGGTTTCTGAGGCTGCAGATGTTTACAGGAGCAGATAGCCTCACTGTTCGTTCTCCTCCAGAGCATGTAGGTTTAAATCAGTAACCACCTGGTTAGTACCCGAATGCCTCCCAATAAAGCCTGTGTGATTGATTATCTTTTTTCACCAAGCCAGAATTCATTCTATCATTATTGTACAAAAGGTAATCAGTTAACTTTTAACATAAGCCCCTCTAAATTTATTGATGTCCTCTATTTGCTAAGGCATGACTCCTGTAGCACGTGTGATATTAAGACTTTTCCTAACACTTCATCTATGTGGAAAAGGGACTTCAGATAATGAGCTGACAGCACACCACCACATATAGATTCCAAATTATTTCGTAAGAATGAGGTTGTCATGCCAGATTACATTAGAATTATCCTCAAATGTGATATTCTGGAGATAGACTTGGCTAAACAATTTCTCTAAAATATATTATAGATAGAATATGGTTTTTATTCTAAAACTTTCAAACAACTATAAAATTAAGAGTGTTTCTGAATTCTATGATGGGTGGAAGAAGAGGAAGGAAGTCATTCATAATTAAATGCAAATTTTAAAAATATCTTCTAATGTGAGTGTTAGAGATAGTGGATTCTTCATATGGTCATGAAATTTCAACATTATATATATTATCAACAGCAATCCCAAACTAAAATATCTGGTCAATTGTTTTGCTATTGTGGTTATATCCCAACACATTCTGATCCTACATACACAAGAAGGAAACACTTCCAGGCCTCGCACACCCTCATTCTTACGCTTGAACCCATGAACTCATTTTTGTAGCCATGTGTAAATCCATCTCTCTGAAGATCTTCCTCTTTTATGCTGGTCCTTTGCTTTACCAAGCATGATTTACTTTTCTGGGGATTGGTCTCTCCTGATAATACATAAGACATAATACATAAGACAAAGTCTTACCACCCTTGCTTCAAAGGAGCATTCTGGTTATACTTCTTCCAAGAAAGATCTATTTGTCTTTTGGGCAGACAATGACACTTTCAATATTCAATGACAATATTTGCATTCAAATATATTGATTCCTTTTGGTCTTTCTTATTCAGTGTCCAGTTCTCACACGTATATGAAGCATTTTAAATACTATGGCTTTGGACAGGAGCACATTAGTCCTCAAAGTGACAACACTTTAAGCATCTTATGCAAAATCACTCAATGCAATGCAACCTTTGATCACTTCTGTGAGATTAGTATCAATCCAAGCAAGATGAAGTCTTTGACACCTTCAAACTTTCCTGGCTTTCATGAGTTTTCCAGTTGTAAAAATTGTTGCATTAAAATGTACTCAATACATTAAATTAAATTCCCTATTGAAGTTTATAGTCCTTGATGTTCATAATCAGCAAACACTTTCTGATCTTCAGCAAGCAAGCTTGTGTCTTATGCTTATCTCAGGTCATTAAGAATCCCACCTCCAATCAAAATACAATTTTCTTCATCATGTAATGTAGCTTCTTTCATTATTTTGTCCACATACATTCTGAAGGCATATGGTGAAAGGATACAATCTGATTTGAAACTATGCAGCAGATCACACACCAGTCAGATGAGTTGTTCTGTATCTTCTGTATGTCTCAATGTCATCCTTAGTTTATTATGATTCACATAGTCCAACGCCTTCACACCAATATCAACAGAGCACAGGTTAACATCTCTTTTCACCAAACTCCATTTGATGTCAGCAATGATAATCTTTTCTCCCCATCCTCTTCTGAACCAAACTTGAAGTTCTGCCATTTCCATGTCAATGTACTATTGTAATTATTGGATTTGCTTCAGCAAATTTTCACTAGCAATTGATGTTAATAATATTATCTAATAATCCCCTCAATTTGGTGTCACCTGTCTTTGAGATGTACAAAAACATGGATCTCTTCCTGGCACAAATGAGTGTGTTCAGTATTTTATTTGCTGATTGGAGTATTTTCGCTATTTTTCTGTTGAATTCAGAGCAGCTTGGACTTTTTTTGTTTCAAAACCATTGATTGGTTCTTCATCTTAAATGGCTCTTAAAATAGCTGAGTGTATGCAAGTTCTTTTCAGTAGTGTACTCTGTATATTCCTTTCACAGTCTATTGTGGCTTCCTGCATAGTTTGATGTCTTGACATAGATTCTTCAGACTTGAATGATTTTTTCCTTCATTATTTTTGATATGTTGATTCATTCTTCTTGGTTTAAGTACCATATATGCTCATGTATAAGCTGAGATTTTCCAGGACATTTAAAATGCAGTTTTGGGGGTAAAAATAGATGCCTCAGGTCAGTTTATACTTGAGTATATATGGAATGTTCTTCCTTTTCAGTTTTCTGACTTCAGGACTGTAGATTAATATAAAACTTTCTCCCAACTCTGTCCCCTCCAAAGTTCAATGGTTCCAGCATGGCAGACTTCTGTCTGGATGGGTTTACTCCCTTCTGTTTAAGAACAATAGGTGACCTCTCCCTGAAGGCTTTTCACCACCTATCTGGTCCCAGCTGGTAGGGTTCACATCTATTGTTAATGACCTCTATAAAGGCCAGGGAACAAATCAAACCTGCTTTGTGACATCCAAAGTTAGGCTGTCATCACTGAGTCTGGGGTCAGCCCATCTTGTAACATATGGTACCCTAACACTTCCCCTTCCTAATGTGTGTATGGCCCCATCATTGCTGTTGCACCTATAGCACAACACTTCCCTATGACTTATGCCCTTACCTGTAATTAAGGGACTTGTACATCCCCAAAAGATTTATAAGGCCGGTCAGAATTTAAAAAATTGCCTCTCTTTCCTTGACTCCTCTCCCTCTCTTCCCTGTTGCCTCCCTCCATATCCTGCCCTCCTCTTGCACCATCTCTCTCCACATGGACCACCAAAGGAGGCTGAGGTGAGAATGGCACCATAAAATGTACCTGACTCTATTATTTCTATCTCTCATGTTTTCTATGACTTTAATATAATCTTTACTTATTATCGCTGTACAATTGCGCCTACTGGACCCATGATGATATGTTAGACACTGGCTCCTCTGAGACAAGTCTTAAGTAATTGTATTATAATATTCTACTTTGTCTTCTTGATCTGCTCTTTGAAATTTTGAGTTCAGCTCTTTTCTTTTATTATTTCTTCCATGTCCTCTAATCACTCTGTATTAAGCAGAGTAGGCTTCAGAGTATCTTCTGAAATCCACTCTTGTCTTTCTTTCACTCTATTTTAAAAATGACCTTTTGCTTTCTTCACACAGGGTGTTCTTGATAAATCATCCCGCAGTTCAAGAGGTCTTCTTTCATTAGTGCTTAATGCATCACATTTATTCTTGAGACAGTCTCTACATTCAGATGTGACATCACCAAGATTGTATTTGAGCTCTTTTTTGACATTGATTTCATTTTTCTTCAACTTCATCCTGAACTCACATATGAGCACATGATTATTCTACACTCAACACTGGATTCATTTTGGTTGTTCACAGCCAGCTTTGCCACTCTCTCTTCTCACAGATGTAGTCAATTTGGTTCCTGTTTAGTCCACCTGGTGGATGGAGTCCACGTGCAAATTTGCCATTTATTTAGTTGTAAAAGGGTATTTGCAAGGTAGAAGCAACTGTTTTTGCAATATAGTATCATGGGATTTCCAGCTTTTTTATCTCCCTATGTTCTTATGGTCCAACTATTTACTGATTCACCCTCTTTATTTCCATCTTTCCTATTCAACTGTCCAATAATTATCAATTAATGTTGATTGCATATTTGTTAAATTTTTACACTTAAATTTGGTTGAATTATTAAATTTTTCATCACTAGCTTTAGTTATTGGTGCATATAATTGAATATAGTTAGATTAGGTGAACTTCCTTATAGAGGTATAGATATTATCCTATCACAGACAACACTGTACTTCAAGATCAATATTGAAATGTTCTTTATGATAATAAGTTGATGCTAGTATAGTTCATATCCATTCTGATGGATTTGGGATTTACAGTTGGCTTTCATTAAGTTCATCTGATCACAGATTAAAAAGAAGCTTCATTATAATCAGTATAGTGCAGCCTTAGTACAATCTGAAATTTGTACAAGTTATTTTGAGTTTCTGTACCTGAGTCATTCTTTGAAATTTCATATAGTTCATCATGCCTGATGCAGCAATTTCTGGGGTACTTTCTGATTGCTCTAGTCTGTAGCTTATAGATGAGCTTTCAGACAAGCACCGGATGAAAGGGAAAACCTCTTTGGCAATGAGACAAAACCACTGTATTCTATTTATTATATTCATCAGTAAAAACAAAATGAAGAAGAGTAAAATTATTTGTATGGACACAGTAATAAGTACTTCTTTAGAATTTGCTGATTGTTTTCTCTGAAGAATGAAGTATAGCTAGTGCAGCAATGACAAAACTTTCTTGCATGCATTTAAAAAGGACTATCCTTAAAAGGTTTATATTACTAATAATTTAATTTAACATAGAGTAACTTAAGTATCCTTCTAATTTTACATTTCTACACAATTTTACAATTGCTTTGAGTTAATGAAGAAATATATAAAGTAATAAACAAACTGAATTATTTCCACTATCACTCTTTTTATAAAAGAATAAATTTTTATGATTTTCCAATGATCTCCTGAACAATGTAAACAATAGCCTTAGGTGCTAAAAATCCTTATAGTTTTTAAAATCTTAATTTGGATTCTGATCTGGGGAAAGAAAAAACAAAAGTATTGCTATGGAGGTTCTGGTCACTGGACTAAGACAGAATTATTGTAGCTGAGACAAGGGAAGCACAAAAAAGCTGAATGTTCCCACAATTGAGAAAACTTTGCCTCAAGGATGGTAACATTATTTGAGTGAGGTATGGCATCCCTGCTATCTAGACAGATTGGACAGGAAATTTAAATATTATAGTTTATCATTTGAACAATGAGAAATCCAGATTTCAATTTGGCACTAATCTTTGGGAGTTAATGCTTCATGTCCACTTTCAAATAAGCACATCACACTGAGCCATCTTTCACAAAGCTATTTACACTACTGAACCTTTAACTTGTACCACGACAAATAAAACTTATTTTTCTGTAAATATTTCACAAAATGTTAGAATTATTAAAGTTTTGCTTTTCAGGACCCTGTTACACATTATGCCTGAAACAGAAAAAAAATCTCTTTGAGAACTTGCTTTACAAATATATGAAAATAATAAACATACTCTATTTCTTTATCTATACATTTATACTACCCCATTATTACTGTGTCTAGTCTGAGGCATGGACATAAAGTTCAAAATCTAAACAAAGTAATATCAATCTCAGAGAAAATTGGGCAACGTGTTTTTGAGAACTGTCTGTCATATGCAATCAATTTACCAGAGTACAAAACTTGTACATTCATATCCATAAGTTACTACTACCGTCATATTCCTTTGTGCTATTTTGTTAATGTGGCAAAAGGAGACATGGTCAATTACATGAATAAAAGTGAAGTTACTTGCCAACCTAAAAATAAGTAAAATAATTCATTGCTTAATTTTACTTAGAAATTAATGAGTTAAAAAGACAAATTCCTATATTAACATTGTTTAATATTTATTTGACCTTTCTTTATAGTTGTTAGATGCCATCAAGTTTGTTCTTAGACATTTACATATAACCTCCTTCCTGGGGTATGGACACCAGGGAAGTGGGTGAAGGGAGACATCAGACAGTGTACAATATGACAAAATAACAATACTTTATACATTATTAAGGGATCATGGGAGAAGGGGGAAGGAGGGGAAATAAGAGAACCTGATACCCAGGGCTTAAGTGGAAGCAAAATGTTTTGAAAATGATCATGGCAACATGTGTACAAAAGTCTTTGCATACAATATATGTGTGTCTGTATGTGTGTGTGTGTGTGTATTCTGATGGGATTTGTATGAGCCTCAATAAAATGATTTTTTTCATGATCCCAATGATTATTGTTTTTTGGGGGGGGGGGCATCACTGCTTTCTGGTCGTGGGAATCGGAGGCCCAGTCCCACTGCTGGAATTGAACCTCCGTCCCAGTGGGCCGCAGTCCCGCGCACACCCACTACGCCACCGGGGCTCAGTCCCCCAATGATTATTTTTAAAGTTGGTTCTGAGCCATAGAAAATCTATGCCCAACAAACTGAAATACAGTATGATTCTGAGCCATTCTTACAATGATCCCTATGCCTAAACACATTGTTGCAAGCAAGTATTGGAAACACTTGAAAAGACACACTATCAGTTCAGTTACCCTTCTAAAAATATTTAACATTAAAAGCAAATTAACTGAACACTGATTTCTCTTTTTGAAATTTTTGAATTTTCTGTAAGAATTAGGATTAGATATGTTTGAAATTTCTGAATGAACTAATATTTGCTTATTAACTTAAGAAACCTAGATATGAACATTTGGAAATTCAGCTTAAATTAACATTTTATAAAAGAAACACATAAATTATGAAAGTAAAATGTACATTTGTTTTTGATTTTTCATATGTGATTAACTCAGAATGAGAATTCCTCGTTGTTTATAAGCATCTAGGCAAGTTTATCAATAAGTTCAGACAAGTTCAATGCTTGTCCATTGCAGCACTGTTTTTTTAGAAAGAAAAAAAAACTTCCTGGAAATAGAAATGATTTCTGGAAATATCAAGATTTTAATCTACTCGCTTTGTCTTTTATGGAGGCGAATTAACAGAATGATAGCTTGTCTTTCCTATGATCACTGGCCACTTATGAAGAGATGTAGCAGTTATCCGGAAACCATTCCTTCTGTTGGTTTCTGTCTGAAGAGTTATGTCAACTTTGGATTCTATCCCATTAAGCTAACCAGAAAATCTTATCTATTTCATTCTAAAGGTAAGACTAAGTCATTTTATATTAAAATATCAGTGGAAGCAATCTATGCCTTTAGTCATTCTTAAAACATTTTTTCCTGAGTGATTACCAGTTACCATCCAATGGAAAAAGGAAATATATTTCGCATTAATTTTCTTCAAAGTTGACTGAGGCATTCTGTTTTCCTTAAAATGAGAAATTGTATTCAAAAGTGTGTTGTATTCAGCCATATCCTGTAATCTGCATTGTTAGGGATTTCACCACCCTGGTTCAACTGTGATCAGATTTTTCTCATTATTGTTATGTTCTAAGAGGAAAGCATAGTCTTCCCCACAGAGCTAGAAATCCTGGAAAGTATAGCAGACGTATTTTCAGAGCTACACAAGATGCAATGTTACTTTACTCTTTGAGGAAAATATGGAAAGTAGGTGAAAAAAGAATTATTACTATGGCTTTGGGTTTTACATATTTAATTACTTTTAGTATGGTGCCTTCTATCAGTTAAAGGAAACAAATCAATCAGAGAACAAAACCATCCAAAGAAATAATAACTGCAAAATATTTATAAATCACTTTTACAACTGCTTTATACAGGATCTCAGTTAACTATCTCAGGACCCCAATTATAGAAATAATTGCCAACCATACTATATTCACATTTTCAGTACTCCGTCTACCTAGAGGTTTATTTGGTGGTGGTTGACATATACTACCAGATAACCAGAAGTACTTGGGTGGTGTAAGTGGTTAAGTGCTGGGATATTCATTGAGAGTTTAGCAGGTTGAATTCACTCAGAGGTATTACAAAAGCCAGGTCTAACAGTCCCTGTTTCTCCAAGGTCAGAGAGCAACTTTACCCTTCACCCAGGGGCTCATTCTCAGTTGTATCAAACTTCATGGCAAGAGGTAATCAGCAGATAACAACAGATAATTGAGTCAGGATTGGAGCAGAAGTAGTCTGACTTGTAAGGAAGACTCATGGCTGAGCCCCGGTGGTGCAGTGGTTGCGGCCCATGGGCTTAGTGTTCAAATCTAGCAGCAGCTCTCCAGGAGCAAGGCTGGGTAGCTCCCACAACCACCAGAGGGCAGGGATGCCCCGCCCCCCCCAAATAAGGAAGACTCACAACTTAATGGTTGAGTACTTGACTGTTTACTAAAAAGGTCTGTAGTTTGAGCCCTCTAACTGCTTTGCGGGATAAAATTGTGGCACAGAGTACCTCTTTAAGACTATAAGTCTTAAACGCCCTCCTCCAACACACCCACAACAAACAAACAAAAGAACACCTCACTGTCATCAAATAATTCTGCCTCATAGCAACCAGTTAGGAAACCTGATGGTGTAGTTCCATCCAATGTTGGAGGGTTGACCAGGAGTAGGTATCAGTTAAAAGCAACAAGTGTGGTTTTTAATCTGGATATGGAGAGAGATGACTTACATCCTTTGGGCATTTTCTCAGAAGGAACCAGTTTCTACAGAAGGACATCATGCTTGGTAACGCAGTCATCAGAAAACCAAAATCTCAGATAGAACAATTGGCACATCGATGAGTTCGTGAAGAACAAGCATGGGGAGCAGGCACTGCGTGTGCTCAAAGGTTCCTTCTGGGGTGCAAGGACCTAGGATCCCTCTGATCGAGAGCTGAATGGTCAGCCCCTAACCACAGCAGGGGGTGGTTCCTTAGTATAAACCCAGGAAATATTATGGCATTTAAAAAGTACTATTGGGCTGAGCCCTGGTGGCGTAAGTGGTTGAGTGCGGGACTGCGGCCCGAGACCTTGGCGATTCGAACCCAGCGGCGGCTCTCAGGAACAGCACTGGGTAGCACCCACGACCACCAGAGGCAGTGATGTAAAAAAAAAAGTACTATTAATATTTTACAAGCTCAAATTCTGGTTTCTTTAAAAGTACAGTGACCATTCCCAAGTACTAGTAAAATTTTTTGAGTATTCACAAAATAAGCAGCTGAATACTACATAAATGATGTTTTTAAAGGTGATATGGCTACCAAGGATATCTTTGTCAGTTTCACTCTGGGTCATCATTTCCAAAAGTCTTAGGACTTTTTTTTTTCCATCCATACTATTGTTGCTTAAGTCTAAAGAGTAAATGAGAATGCAAAAAGTTTGCAGGGCATGGCCATGTATCTAAGGAACTAGAAAAATCAATTCTGATCAGTCTAGCCTAATTCCCTCTTAGTACATAATTAGATTGAATAGTGCTTCATTGATTGTCTGTTGTGCAACCAGCAAAGACTTAATGTTTATTGAATGCTGATTTATGATTGGGGATGCAGGGTGAAACAGAAGATAGGGTGTTCTTTAATAGTTGGTGTATGGATTTCATGCATCCTCAATGTTAACAAGATGGACAGTGCTATTTCTCCAGGACTTCTATTGGAGAGGCATAGCATCTGAGAAGCCCAGAAATAGAAAAGCAAATACAAACTCAGGCTGAAGGAAAATGTTAAAATATATTTACATGACGTAATTTATCAAGACCTCTGACTGTTGGCCTAACTGCACCATTTTAAGTCCTTTCATTCTCTTTCCTATTTCAGTCTTAGAGAAGCCAACTATGTGCTTTTTGTGCAGTCTGCTTGAATTGTAAACTACCTCTTTAAAACAGATTAGTACAAATTGCATTTCAGCACTGGGCTCCAAATGGCTGACCTCCCTCCACTGTGACCACCCCCCCTCACCCATTCACCAAAAGTAATCCCTATAACATACCCTTATGCTAAGTTACCCACATTCTAGAAGCTGCTGTTAGGACAAATCCTGCTCACCTTAGATCCTTGGAAAAACAGATATAAAAAGTGGCCAGGGGAAAAAAACATCATTTATCTTATCTAAGACTTCCTAAAGATATGATTTACCAAAATATTTCTAAACTAATCTACCTTACCATCCAGTACTAGTTATTATTTTAAAACTCTCCTGAAAGATCTTCAGAAAGATTAAATTATCCATCTTAATGATACCTGACAGGATTCCATTAAAGTACTAACGTGATATTTTCAAATTAGCAAGTTGTTTGTTAGCAACTCTCCTGTTTATTTTACAACATTAGATGTCCTTTTTCTCTGGGCACTGCTTCTCTGGACAACATTCTCAAATTCTACATGGTGGACTCTTGCCACCCTCCCTTCCAAGAAGATAGCTGACACTCCTTCCTCCAAAACAAATTCCTCAGTTCTTTTGGAAGTGCATGGTACAGCCCGTATTCTTCTCTAGCACCATGATTCAACTGCACCCGTTTTCTGCATTCCTTATTTCTTGTCCAACTTTCAAATGCATCATTAAAATAGTCTGGTTTACTACAGCTTAGTCAAAAGCGAAAGAGCAGAACATACTCAGCATCTCTGATCCTGAAAGAACTCAAGAAGAAAACTCAAGCCTAAAGCTTCAATTTTGAAAGATTGCATGGGCAAAATATTTAATGGTGGACGAAACATCCAGAGAAGATAGGGAAACTACACAGGAACACTGTAGCAAAATGAACTAATCAACAGTACCCCATTTTATGAGGTAGCACATGAGCGAGGACAAATGGTGCTGAGGGAACGTCCAGCTGCAGTGAATGCATGAGCCCAAAGCAAGGCTTCAGCGATTAAAGTGTTTTCTGAAAGCTGGCAAAGCACTGGAAACACTCACTGGTCTTTGCCAGAAAATTTGGAAGACAGCTACCTGGTCAATAGAGTGTAAGAGATCCATATTGATGCCCCTGACAATGAGTCAGAATGCTCAGAATGCTCAGACTCTAGCATGATATCCTTGAGATTGCACACAACGAAAATTTGCTTAAGATCGTTCAAAAACCATTCAACAATAGCACCTTGACAGGGAACTGCCCAAAGTTCAGGCTGGAGGCAAGAGAAGTAGTGGAAAAAGGAATATCATTGCAAATGTTAGACAGATCTTGGCTCAAAGCAGAGAATACCAGAAAGATATTTATTTGTATTCAATTGAAACAATAATTATAATCTCATTTTAGCCTAACCATGGGCCAGTAGACTGCTTTTTTTTTTTACTGTTTCTTTGGGAAATAAAGTTCTACATGTATTTTTCTTCATTTTAAATTTTCCTTCTATAGCAGTGGTTCTCAGCCTTCCTGATGATGTTCTTCATGTTGTGTTGATCCCCCAACAATAAAATTATCTTTGTCGCTACTTCATAACTGTAATTTTGGTACTGTTATGAATCGGGGGATGCCGGTGAAAGTGTTGTTAGACCCCCAAAGGGGTCACAACTCACAGGTGGAGAACCGCTGTTCTATAGGGCCTCTATATGTCTAAACTGACTCGATTTCTGTGGCGTGGGTTTCATCCCTTCTGTTTCTATAGGATTAATAGGATTCTAGGTTGCCAGGGATAATTCTGAACAGATAAATCTGAATAACAAAGACTTCTGTGACAGCAACTTGGAAAGAAGTAGTATAAAGAAAATCACAGACACTTTAGGGATTGGACACTAAAACTTTTCCTTATGACATTGAAGTGGTTTTCTGGAAATTTGAGGCTCATTATCTTGATGGACCTATAAAACATGTTCTACCTCTTCATGCTGTTACCATTTTTAGCTTCCAATATTTTGCTGCTGTCTTTTTCTTTTTTTAATTTTTGAATTTGGATGAACATTCTACCTCGAAACCTGGGTAGGAAAAAAAACTGCATAAGAACAAAGTATTTATGAATATCAATTTGGCAATCATGGAACTTGCAAATGAAATACTTATTATTGGGATACTGCATATTAAAGGCAAAAACATGCCTTAATACTGTTCTCACTGTATATGTCTGTTCCTAAATTTTCAAAATTTCTAGCATGTTAATTTTTAATATTGTTAACTAGTGTGTCTACTTGATGTTTGTATTTTTTCCTTGTTGGTTTTCTTTGCAGTGGTTTAAAGTGAGCAGTTGACCTGCATTCATGAACTCAATTATCTCTTACATCTCTCCTCATACAGTACATATTTCAGCATATAAAATTAATTGGTTGAAAATAAACACATTATTTACCATACTTAACTTTCCAGTTAAATATATGATCCAAGTAGTGTCCACTGTTTGGGGAGAATTCATATTTGGAAACTTTTCCAAAACCTATAAGATCAAGTATATTACATCCTCAGAATTGTATTTAGCCTAAGCATGACCTTTATAAAGACTAGTAATATATAACTATAGTTCCAAAAATGTGATGATGCCTCAGGTGACAAATGGAAATTTTGTGATGTTAGATAAAATAAGAAAAAGCATCCTTATATTTATGGTACAAGATGGCAGTATGTAGAGAGAGGAACTTTACTTGAGAAAGCAGCATTACTCAAAGGTGTTCTAGTGATGCTGTGGTTAAAACACATGGCTGATAAACTGCTTGAATGCACCAACAGGTCTGTGGGAGAAAAGTGTCATGTCTGCCTCTACAAAGATGGAATGCTTTGAAGTCATATGGGGTGGTTCTTCCTTAGATTGCAGGATTGCTAGGAACTGGAATGGACTCTGTGGCAGTGAATTTTTGAGGAATGTTATCCATTATCTCATTGCCATAGAACTAGACGTTCAAAACCACCAAGCATTTCTCAGGAAAAGGATGAGTCTTTCTACTCCTTTAAAGAGTTGCTGTCTTAGAAATCCACACAGGTACTTCTATCCTGTCCTGTAGAGTGCAGGAAAAAATCTGCATAGCAGTGGGATTCCAACATACAGAGACTAATTAAAAATAATTACTTTCAAGTGTTTCAATCATAAAGTTCCTATTTTTTTCTGATTTGTTCATTAAAAGATATATTTTTCTTTAAATATTTTTCCCTTTGTTTCGGTTGCTGTCCAGTGCTAGCTAGTCAAATCTGACTCACAGCAACTCAGGGTCCAACAGAACAAAACACTGCCTGGTAAGTCTGTCATCCTCATAATGGCGCTTATGGTTTAGCCTATTATTGTGACCACTGTGTCAACCCATCCTTCCTCTATTTAGCTGCCTCTCCATTCTACCAGGCATGATGTCCTTCTCCAGGAACTGGCCTCTCCCGATAACTTGTCTAATGGACGTGAGACAAAATCTGGCCATCTTGACACCAAAGATCATTCTGGTTTTACTTCATCCAAGGCAGAATTGTTTATTCATTGGGCAATCCATGTTATCTTCAATATTCTTTGCCAACAGCAGATTTTAAATGCATCCATTTTTTCTTCAGTATTCCTGGTTCAATGTCCAACTTTCACAAGCACATGAGAGAATTTAAAATATAATGGCATGTGTCAGATGCAACTTAGTCCTCAATATAATAATATCCTTGATTTTTAACACAAAGAAATCTCATGCAACATATGTATCTAGTGCAATGTATCCTGTAATATGTTAAGTGCTGCTTTCATGAACATTGATTGGAAACAAAAGTAAAGTGAAATCCTTAACAATTTTTTCTTTTTCTTTCCTATTATTAGGTCCAGTGGGGAGAACTTTGGTCTTCTTTACATTAAGTTGTAATCCGCCCTGAAGGCCACAATCCTTGATCTTCATCAGCAAAAGTGTCAAGTCCTCTGCACTTTCAGCAAAGTTGTGTCATCTGAATAGGGCAGGTTCTAATACGTTTTCCTCCAATCCTGCTGCCACATTCTTCTTTATATAATCCAGTCTCTCTGCTTTTTTTTTCACTGTACAAATTAAATAAATATGGCAGGAAATGACACTCCTGATCCACACACATTTCCTGATTTTAAATCAAGAAACTCCCTTGTTCTCTTCGCCGGTTGCACTTTGGAATCTTCTGTTTTGTTCTTTTACTTCAAATATTGTTACATTTGCCTTAGCTGTTTTAGGATTAAGATCAAGTTTCAGAGTCTCTTCTGACATTCACTTTGCCACCTGCTGATAGCCTCCTAGTTAAAAAGTACTCAAAATATACCTGAAGAAGAGCTGCCTCCTCAAAGCAGTGCTTCCTTTCATAAAGATGAAATGCACAAGTATTAAATGAGTGGGGACTACTGATAGTTATATTCATTATACTAACATGAGGATTTGGATTTTTAAAACTGTACCCGTGGTATTTCTTTAAATCTTGATTTTCAATAGTGCATGTTAACATGTCCTATGTAATTTTATCGCTATATTTCTATGACACCTATTTTATTATGATGCTTTAATGTACCTGTTATTCACAATTTATTAAACTCAACATTTCATTAAATCTTGATACTTATTATTCATAGGTCTATAATATTCATACCTATTGTTAAGATCATGATAAAAAAAAATTACTACCCCTAGTGGAGATTCTTTAACCTTTGCATAAGAATAACCTATCTTCATACTTACCTAAAATATAATGATTAAACTCAAGGTCATTGGTTTTAGAATATCCCATCTAAAATTATATAAAATGACAAATATCAGATATTAAAAACTTTCTGAAGTGAATTTTTATATTACTTTGTAATCTTTTCATTTTAACATATATTTATTTTTTGCCTATTTGAGTCACACCTCAGAGATTAAAAGCTGAGTGGACAAAGGATTTGATCTCTTGAACTTTAAATCCTCTGTATTTAATCCACCTGTTGCATAAGAAGCCCTGGTAGTAGAGAGCATAAGCACAAAGACGTTTAACATGAACTTTGCAGTTCAAACCCACCAGCCAACCTGTTGAAGAAATAGGTGGCATTCTGCTTCCATAGAGATTTACAGCCTTTAAGTAAAAAAGGATATCTCCACTGGGTTCCAGAGAGTTGCTGGGAAGTAGAATTGACTCAACAGCAATGGATTTGATTTCACTTTGTTTTGTGTTTCATGTCCTTCCTCTACATATGCATCTGAACACTGGATAGTAAAGAAGGAAGAAGGGAGAACAATTCATACACTTGAACCAAGGAGCTGGCGAAGAATATTGAAAATAACACGGAATGCAAACAAACAGACAAATTTGTCTTTGAAGAAGTACGACAAGAATGTACCCTAGAGGCAAGGATAGAGGGACTCTGTCTTTCTCTGGACATGACAGACCAATCCCTATTAAAGGAGATCATGAATGGTAGAATAGAGGAACAGTGAAAAAGAAGAAAACCCTCACTAAGATGAATTGATACACTGAACTGCAACAATAGGCTCAAACAACAATTCTGAAGATGGTACAAGACCAAGCTGTGTTTCCCTCTGTTGTCCATTGGTGAGCTTTGAACTGAAACCAGCTATCGTTCCTAACAAAAACCGTAGCAGGGAGAGTCACGACGAGTGCAATCAAGACAGTGGTTTATTCTTTGATGACCTATGATTGGAGGCTTTTTAAGAGTCTCTGTATGTCACATTGGTCCATGTATCTCTGTTTCCTCTTCCACAGGTGTGGCAGCATCAAAAGGGAGTTTTAATTATGCTTGAGAAGAATTCAAATTAAATAAGTACTGATTTTTATAAAGTTGACCTAGCTCATGTGTCTATTCCTGATACTAGCTACACAAATGACCAAGGTGTCTATAAAGGTGTTATAGTGTGTACTCACATGACCTTTTGTCTAATTTTGTTCATGTTCTGTTCTACTTCCACCTGTACTATTTATCCATGTGCAGCAAGCAGTGTTGACTACTACAAAAAATTCACCATGCTGAGCTAGTAAATAGTTCAAAGGTCCTTGTAATAGTTCGAGGTCTATATTATGTGAACTTGAAGATGTATGAAAGTCTAGATGTGGAATCCACTCTGTCAATTAAGTCACAGACTTTCACTGTCTTCTGAGGTTTTAGCCTTCTAATAAGGAAGACCCTGGGAACCTCCTGCTCCCTCCTCTGCCACGTGGCCTTCCAGTCTGTTGGGACTCTGTCACTGACACTGAGAGCTATCTGAGTCCTTCCACATTTCCCGCAACCTTGGACCCACATGGCTCTGCCCCCACTAGCGTTGACCTTCTTGCATCCTGCATCATTGCATGTGACTATGTGAGTCTGAAGAGGGGCTCATGGACTGGAATTGGACTTATAAATGTGGGTTGGGCTGGACTGGAATGCTTTCTGGATATAAACTTACTTCTTGCTATAAAACTCATTATTAAACACTGTGAGTACCACTAGATTTATTTCTCTAGTTAGTCCAGTCTAGCATACCACTCACGTCCGGTGATGCCTTAGAGAAAAGAATGTAAGGATTGCTGTGGTACTCAGCAACTCCATCTGCTATCTATCCCATGATGACTGATAAACTTCTCATTTTTTTCTAATTTAATTATACGGTAAGTAGGGATTAAAATTGTCCAAAGTGACCAACCCCAACCGGAGTGTTTGATCACAAGGTTTCTCTCTGACTTTTGTTTTTCAACATGCAATGATTTGAAATCAATATTGCGGTAGTTATTAGCATCAGTACTTTAAATAGTTAAAGATAATCCCAGAGTTCCCAAAGTCACCACTAATATGAATAAGAGATTTCCATATAAATCTACTGTCAATAGGAGTGGGATCATTTAAATGGGGTAAGTGGAACTTCATACTGAGAGGGACACATTTATCTCATTTAGAGGAGCCAGAGATTATTGAGATATTTTCATGTGACAGCCAAGTCTACATTAGGTTTATCCCAGATAGGCTCGCCAGCTGCAATTCTACATTAGTGAGGTTATTAATGTTCTCACTATTATCAACATGAGGAGGGGTAACATTATGGGCTGCAGTTTTAAGCAATTTATTATTATACTCTTCATATCACCAACCTAAATTTTGAGAGAAAACTTGGTACAAAAGAGAAGTGAGGATTTTATTTTTTTGGAACCAGGTATCACTTAACTAATCATTTAACCAGTCCCACATATTAGAGATATTGGGGTTAACAATGGGGAATACATCATTTAATCTTAAATGAAAGTAGTAAAACTTGCTAAAGTTTAAAATGGGAGGTAGAATTAAATGGTGCTTCAAAATGAGGGATCCAGCGGGTAAGAATATACCTAACAGAACATATATCCTTATAGCAAATCCAGCACTGCATTAGCTTATCTGCGGTGTGAAGGTCTAAGAAAAATATTCTTTGTCCAACAGCCAGTCTTCTAAGGAGACAAAAGATCACTAAATAGTCCATAATCATAATTTTAGAATGCACTCTAACCATTTCTACAAAGTAATAATAAACACAAATGGAATAATCAAATTGAACTTGCAGGCAAGCCACCTGTAAGAAAAGAGGTGAGTCAGTGGGTGATTTTCAGATTTAGCCTTTCACAGGCTTGGCCATCTAATCGAGAACACTGGTCTCCTTTAACTCTAGAAGAAAGGTGTACCCTGGATTTGATTTCCTTCACTACTCTCAAATATTAGACTTTTTGAACTCATTCCCTGAGACAAAACATAAACTCGGGAACTTAGAGCAGAAGATAATAACAAGGATCATAGTCATAGATGGCACATGCATAAAAGATCTAAGCTGTCACTTCAGAAGCAGTACAGCTCCTAACAAAATCCAATGACTTCAGGATAACGTTCCTGAGCTCTGCCTGCACAGTTAATACAACTGTCATTGTAAAGGAGCATTTCAGCTCCAGTCATCTGCAAAGAGGGGGCTTACAAACTAGCCACAGTTCTGCAAAATTTCTTTTTTTGGAGACAGACACCCCACCCACCTCACCACTGCTTTCCCATATTTTATTAGACAGATCTGTAGAATCAATTGACCCACCACTAATTTTGATAAGTTCTTTCAGATGTCTGGGGCACATTGAGCTATAATTAAACTTTTAACATTTTTTTGTCTCCATTCTTAAATGAGTTTTCTGGGATCATCTCTAAAATTCCATAATTTCTCTTTAATAGTACATCTTCCACAGTGAATGGGCTTGGATCCTGACTATTTTGTTTGGCCTTGCAGATTATTTCCATATTTGATTCTAAATTTGTGTGTGTATTAGAACATATAGCTTCACTCATACTCTTTAATATTAAATCCATTCAGCACCTTAGGTAGCTGGAACCCATGCTTCCAAATCTCCTGGAATATTTCAGTCTTGGGTTGGGTTGAAACTTCTGGCTACCCCATGTTTCCATGACTCCTGGGAAAACCCCAGTCTCAAGGTAAATAAGACCCTAGGCCAACTCATCTGACAATCTTCTGCTTTAACTTCTGAAACACAGCCTATCAGAATGTGTCTAGCTTCCCCATATTAATAATCTAAGCTCCTATAATGTAATTGGACCTAAAAATCCTGCAATATGATTGGGTGGTTAGTCGTGTAATGTGATTGGACAAAAAAGTCTTGTAAGATAATTGGATGGCTGGCTCAGTCAGCTACACCTTATTGCCTAACTCAGCTGGAAACAACTCTTTATCTAGTCCACAGTGTGGGCGAATCATTCTTCATGCTGCAAACCAATGACCTTATAAGGATATGTTTGGAAACTAGGAAGTATGTGAAAGAAGTTATCTAATTGATTAATGAAACCTAGCAAGCCTTGCTAAGGCTGTAAAAAGGTTCGTTCTGTGCTGTCAAGCCTGGTCACCGGAGTCGGTGTGCATGTTTGAATTGACTTTATCGCCTTCACTTCCCTGAGTGCTTGACCTGTTCCCACAACCTGGGCCTTACAGAGGCTTTAAATTAAAAACACACAAGGCAACAGATGGAGAGATTCTAAACTAAAAGTTACGGAAGAGAAAGTGAAGAAAAATTCTTAAACAAGGATTCTCCAACCTCTGGTATCCAGCTTACTGACCACTGAAAGCAAATCAGACCTTGAATTAAAGGGGATATGGTGGCCAATTGGCTTCTTGTTTGGGTAAAAGTCCTTTCCTTCGTATCTGACCCTTAGTGAAGAAAGATTTTTTTTTCAAGTGCTCTATCTTTTCTTCTGGCGGGGTTGTCAAAATACGTTACCAGAATCGGGTTCTTATATTTTAATGAGATAAAAAAATCATGTTGATCAGGTTTCCAGGCAATCCTACAGTTTTTATTGAAGAACCCTAGGAGGTAAACCTTTAATTAGTGCAGTCAAGACACGGGTTTTTTCTTTGAGCATGTGTGTCCAGAGGGTTTTTAGAGGCTTTCTGCAGGGTATGAGGGATTCTAATAACATCAGACCATGTGCTCGGATCCACTAGATGATGTTGGGCTCAAGGTATTCTGGGCACTACCGCCCCCTGAATTACACGGGGTCTTGGTCTCAGAGGAAATAGTTGTGAAAATGGCTTAAAGCTTTTTTCAGAGAAAGCAAGCCTGAGTCAGGATTTTCTTTGCGCTCTCATCACCCAAAGTAACACAAGGGCACTATGTTTGCTCTTGTCTCTCATAGGGCGGTCTATAATTTTGCTACCTTGCCCTGTATTTGCAATATTATCTAATTTGTAGCTAAACAATTATATATATAATATCACTCAATCTAAGACATTAAGAGGAAATGAACATTATTTCTCATATTTATGGAGCTATCCAAATGAAATGAATTCAAAATTACTGTCATTGAATCCTTTATGACCATAGCAACACTACTGAACACAGCAAACTTCCCCTGCGGGGTTCTGAGGCTGTAAAACTTTACAGAAGCAGGAGTCTCAGCTTTCTCCCTTGGTGTGGCAGGTTGGCTTGAACTGCTGACTCTGCAGGTAGCAGCACAGTGTACAGACCACTACTCTACCTGGTCACCTTTATGATAATGTGTACACATTAAGAAACTTAAATCTTATGATTATTTTAACTTTGTAATTTTTGTTCCACATTTAGTTCACTATTTATGGTAGGTAAGAAAACACATTAATTCAAAGACACAGGTGTGAAGAGAAAGCAATGAATTGTATGTATCTATGAGCAAATGATAAATACAAAAAAATTCCTTTTGCTTAATATACTTGCTATATTCTAATAAGTTTTAATAGTCATATTTCTGTCTATAAATATAAGTGAAAATTTGAATTTGTGGAGAGCATTCCGGAGAAATGTGAAAGTACACATAGCGCTCAGGTCGTTCATCTGTGGCACTGATCTGAGGCAGAGCGAGAGTTTGCTCATGTTGGAAGATCCCAGCCTTTGAATCTTGCTTGGAGAGGATGTTTCATTGTGGCTGAGCAGCACAATGCTTCCAGAAAGACCTTCCTGATGAGCCTGCACTTTGACTGTTTGCTCCCAATTGCCAATGGTATTCTACATAACATTCTTTCTCCTTTCTTGAGTTAGATCAATCTGGTTTGATGATCCCACTAAGCAGTAATCTGCACAACTTTACTAATCTTCTGCAGGAAATATGGAACATTAAGATATCTCAATAAATAACTCACCTTTGCAGTGAAAAATATATAAATATTTGCAGCTTAAGATGTCTTGACTTTTAAAAATATGAATATATATGAATAGTTTAAAATGTATAATAGATAGAAATAAATGATATATTGGCATAGCTTCCTGAGGGAAGTACTATTCCAAGAGGAAATCCAGAATGAATCAGTTGAGGTTATCTGTGTTTTATAAACTTTGCCTTTGGAAAATGGAAGACATTTTTTAAAGGTTCTCATGTGGGAAGCTATAATTGGTCTGCAATAAAAGGCCTTTTATTTTTTGTTTGGTAAGTAGCTGTATGGTAACTTTTTTCAGAAGAGAAAATGAGTTTTAGATTTGTAAATTGTATGTTTGCTTCTAAAATATCCCTTTTCTGTCCAAGATGCACTTTTTTTCTGGTGCCATAAGCCTAGAATACACCCTGTTAAATGACACAGAAGAAAATCATTGTGCCTATCCAAGGAACACTGGCATAATTTCTCTCTCATTTCCCACACATTACTTCTCACATTTTAAACTTCAAATATATTTATTGTTGCTCTAGATAAAAGCATATGTACCAATAAAAAAATTAGGTATCTTTCTTTCAACAAGAACAAAGGCAGCATTGCCATTGCATAAGATTCAAAGAATAAAATTCCAAGGAAATATCTGCTGAGTCCTGGAATGGGACAAACCATTCACAAAGAGGTTGGTGCTTTGAGTTTATCCAAAGATGCCTAAAAAAGGACCTTTTTTTTTTTACATCGGAGAAACCAGGCATTGTACATATAATGTAGCACAGTTCAACTCTGACACACAAGACATTGTCATGAGTTGGTGTCCTCTTGATGACTACTGGGACGGAAATAATATTTGTGTAGGTTAGATAAAGATGAAGGTCAGTATTACAACTAGTCTGCTTTTATAATAGAAGTTTTAGAATAACAAAAACAGTTATTGATCCCAATATTAACTACATATTATGATTTCCTTTGGTCTTCATTTGGAGCATATTTATATTAATAGTCACTTTAACTCATATGATAATTATGCGTTTTAATTTACTTTCACCATTTCCCCACAATTGTTGAGGTCATATTACTAAAGTTTACAGTGTAAGTATTGTACCACAACCCAGTTAAACTATTGACTCTGTATTTCTGAGTCTGACGTGACTGGGATTTGACCTTTAAGTAAGACTACAATGTGAACTGCCTTTGAATTGTGGTGCTGGAGAAGAATGTTGAAAGTACTAAGAACTGTTTCTAAGGCAGACCAATCAGTCTTGGAAGAAGTGAGGCAAGGAAGGCAAGACTTAGTCTTACATACGCTGGACCTATTTTCAGGAGAGGTCAGCCCTGGAGAAGGACATCATGTTTGCTAAAATGAAGGAGTGGTAGAAAAGGGAAAGCCCCCCCACGTGCTAGACTGGCATAGTGGCTGCACCCATGGGCGGAGGCACAGAAACAATAGTGGGGATGGCAGTGTTTCACTCTGTTTTGCACAGGGTTGCTATGGGTCAGAGCCTCCTTCACGGCACCTAACAACAAGAACAACTTTGTGAACACCTTATGTTTCTTTTCATGAAGCGAATGCAAGCCCTCAATTGCTGAAACTGCAACTAGCTGAACAAAATGCAACGCATTACGTTACTACGTAATCATCAGTACGTAGGAATCAGGGGGAATTTTAAGATGTCTGTCTGTCTGTTTGGTAATTAGTCAGTGTGGAATTAGGGATTCTGGCAGGAAAACATTCATTCTAAAATTATGCATGGGTACAGTGATTATTTTCATTGAAATTTCCTTGAAGGATACTTTATGTATATATTTTATTGTTAAATTGATGTTTTTCCTGACTAGCTTAAATTTAGTTTGCTGTTGTTTTCAATGAATTTGCCTTTGGCAAATCTGTGTAGTAATTTGATTTTAGTATCCCTTTGATTATGTCATTTTCTTTTGGCTTCAGCTTCTCCTTCTAATTTTAGGCATCTCAAGGCATCAATCTAATTGGTCTCTCTCCCTCACAGCTAAACTGCATTGAGAATGTTTCACAATTATTATTTTCCTATAATAAAAAGACCTTCTGAGTCTTCTTTTCTTGGTGACATCTTATCTGCTAACTGATGATAAGTGATAATAAGACTGGTATACTAGAACAGATTGCTTGCTGCCTTGGTAATAGGCTTGCATTTTAAAAGGTTTTCTGAAGGCAGAACATTAAAGTGAGACTAATAACACATAGCTAGTACAGAAGATACTTGTATTCTGGCTAAAGGCCTCTGTGGTCCATTTAAATCACAATATTTAGGGAGCCTCTCTTCAACTCATTTTGATATATGTTATGTTACACTGAGAGTTGAGACCACTTCATAAACTAATATAATTTTAAAGAGTAAAACCTTTTATATTGTTATTGATTTCATTATTATTAATTGCCATGGTGTGAATTCTGACTTACGAAGACTGCAGACATACCACACATGATTTTCCAGGCTCTGCCTTTCACAAGTAGATTGCTATGCAGGGTTCCTCTTCTGAGATTTTAGCTGGGAATCAAGACTGAACTCTTTGTGCCAATCAAGAACTCTGCTGATTCCATTACAAAATCAAAGAGGAAACACTTTTGCTTTTAAAAATAAAAAATTATATGATGCTCCAAATGAGGATACTCCAAAACATTTGTGGGAAATGGAACTAAAGAAAACAAAAGTATAAAGTTTATGTCTCAATGTAAGGCATTTTCATAAGTGACATTTTCTGTTGAGTCCATGTTAAAGAGCCTACAAACGCTGGGAATCTACACAAATCAATGCAGTCTTCTTACCTTATATGTTTGCAGTCTTCAAAAAAAATGTTTGTTTTTTGAAATAGAAGTGAAAAATTATGACTGTGAAGTAGATGCTTAATGATTTTCAACCAAAACACTCATACATTTTCCTATTCTGAGTCCTTCTAGTGTCTATTTGATGGATGTTTCTTCTGTTAGAGTCCTAATTGTGTCAAGGCACTCTCATCATAATAAGCAAGTCTTTGGTATTCCACAAAAAGAACGAGCAAAATATCCTGAGAATTCAAAAACAAAACAAACAAAAAATGGTTGCCATGGCTATTGTTCATGAGCATTCAGCTTTTGGTTTGATTGGAACACTACAAACCTTTCGGCAACCATTTTGTTTATTGAATTTGTCTTTAAGCTAATACTGGTAAAATGATAACACATTTATTCTTACAAGTTCTAAAGAAGTTCCATAAGTTCTTGATTCCTTCATTCCAAATTTTCATTGAAAATCATCCACCATTGTTCTGAGCACAACAGTTCTAACATCAAGTAGTAAAAAGATTGCTCAACTTTGCTTTTTCAGGCAAAACTGTGTAAGCTGAACTAGTTGTGATGTCTGTGTTGGCCATTGTTTCCCCTGATAATCATTGGCCTTCTTCAATTACAGCAAAAACAAAATCTGTTTTCTGGCTCTGAGCTTCATCTTCAATATTGCCTTGTATTTTTAAAAACAAGTTTTCCATTTGTAAATTGTTGACTGTTTTGAACATCGTCCTCATAAACTTATGCTAAATCATCAGTGATTTAAGAATCCTCCACCCAAACAACACCATAAAGTTGATATCTGTTCTTGCTTCAATTTTAGCAGAATTTCCATTAAAATTATAGGAGCTCTTTGAAACTAAGTTTATCTTTATAATGTCTCAAACTAGTTCCTGTTCACATATATAATGAGTTTATTTTGAAACAAAAATAAAATTCATGCATAGTTTTTAATAATATACTTTCTATGAATTTTCAAAGATCTCTTATGTTTCAGTAAAAAATGGCATGAATCATCAAAAATGAGCTAATATTTTGTTACTAGGTCACATTGAGTCAGTTTTTTAAAAATAAATCATTTTAATTTTAACAAATTACTTTATTGGAGTTTCTTACAACTCTTAACAATACATACATTCATTGTGTTAATCATATTTGTGCATATTTTGCTATCATTTTCAAAATATTTTCTCTCTACTTGATCCTTTAGTATTAGCTGCTCATTTTTTCCTCTTTCCCCACTCTCATGAACTCGTGAAAAATTATAAATCATTATTTTTATATCATACACCTCTTGCTGTCTCCCTTCATCCATATTTCTATTATTGGTGACCTCAGGGACAGTGATCAGTTAGTTCCCTGTTTCAATCATTGTGATCAGATCCCTGTTTCTCCCCCAACTGTCCTCCTACTCTCATGATATTGCTTCTCTTATTACTGTTCCTGAGGGTTTTATCTGTCTTGGATTCTATGTGTTTAGAGTTCTTTTCTGTGCCAGTGTAAATACCCTAGCCTATCCAGATTGTTAAGGTAGAACTGGAGTCATGATGGTGGGAGTAGGAAGCATTAAAGAACTATAGGAATGTTGTATGTTTCATCGCTGATATACAGTACCCTGGCTGGCCTGTCCCTTCCTTGTGATCTTTCTGTGAGGAGACATACAATTTCCACAGATGAACTTGGGTTCTCTACTTCACCCTTCTCTTTTACATTGATATCATTGTTTGGTTGGCTTCCTCTGATGGCTGATACCTGATCCTGTTGACACCTTGTAATCACACAGGCTGGTGTTCTTCCTTCTGGGATTTGTTGCTTCCCTGCTAGATGGCTACTTGTTTATCTCCAAGCCTTTAAGACCCCAGACATGATATATTTTAATAGCCTGCCACCATCAGCTTTCTTCATCACATTTGCTTATGCACCCATTTTGTGTTCAGCGATCATGTCAGAAGATAAGAATCACATTGAATGTATATACTATAGACTTAAACAGTACCCACACAATTATTGTCATGCTTGAGCCCATGGGAGGGGGATCTTTCTCTTTTATGCTGATTCTTTACTTTGCAAAGTAGGTGGTCTTCCTGCAGATACTGCCTTCCTGATGATATAGCCAATGTATATGAAACAATGCCTCACCATCCTTGCACCTTACCTTCTAGACAGACTTCTTTCCACACAAATTTGTCACTTTTTTTGATAGTCTATGGTATGTTTAATATTCTTCACCATATTTCAATATAATTATATATTATTTATATATATAACTATAAATATTTTGCCCTCAACTGAAGTAGTTTATGTCAATATATCACACATGTTATGTATAATCTTTATCAGGTCATTAACATAAAAAGAATATTGTCTATAGAATTCAGAGATCTGAATTGTTGTCCCAAACTCATAAATTGATAGCTATGTGACATTGGTTAGTTGTGGGTAAAAATCAGGTTCTTTTCCTGGCACTAAATTAAAAAGAAAAATAGAGATATGCTTTTGGAAAGAAGAAAAAATTTACTATGTGAATTTGTTGTTTTTCACAGCCTCTCTGAACAAAGAATGGAGAAAGTCTTTATTCAAGAGGTAAAAAAGAAGACAACTTGGGAAAGTAATGACCACAACTTCACAGCCTCCTCCCATTGCGTTGGCTAACAAACATCATGTTCCTTTTCCCGCGCCTCCCGATGCTGTGATGGTTAGTAATCATAGCACCCTACACAGTTGATGCAATAGTTTATCTTGAACTCTTCAAAGACTCAAAAGAGCAAATTTAGTCTAGCTACTTTTCAGCCGATATATTCTTGTTTTTGCTTAAAACTACAAACTTATTGTTCTTCATTTTACTGCTAAGCAAATGAAAACAAATCATAAGGCAGTTGAATAGATCACACTGAAATCCTGAACTTTTTGATGCCTTCTTAAACCATTCTTTGCTTATTTTACTGTCAGTTTAGTTAACTTATTTGTCCTTAAATTATTCTAATATATATGGCATTAATTCTTATATTTTGAGGGAAATAGCAAAGACACATCATTTAGTCTCAAGCTTAACTTTGGAACATGCAACAATCATGAAGTCTTGGCAGACCGCCTAAGGTGTTACATTACATGTCTTCCCTTTCCTAAAATTTTTTAACTAAATTGACTCCAGCAATTAATCTCTCATATTCCTTTCATAATGAAAATTGCATATCTTTTATGTGAATTTGGGAAAAAGTAGAAAACTAGATTGACAGCATTGGATTTCAGAGCAGCCAACTATTACCTTCCACCATTTGCTTACAATTAAAATGTTGGCATAGATCAGGCAATTGTAGAGAATGCTAACTACAAAAGTCTGTAATTCCAATTTCTACCCTACTGTCCTTACTAGAAAAGATGCTTTAATTTAAAAGGTGGGAAAATTCAATTTATCTTCTTTTCATTTTTTACTTATAAGTACTGACAAAATTTAGGTTTTGGTTCAGAGAACAAAGAAACTACTAAGAAAAAAATAAGCAACTACATACTTAAAATAAAAATGGTGGCTTTAACTGGGAGACTCTAATGGCAGCAGTGTGGCTAAGTAGAAAAACTAGTTAAAGGGACATAATTGAGAAATAGTCATAACTGCAGAATGGGGCTCAGGGTAGATGACCAAGAGTGTATTGTTGAAAGAGCAAATTGACCCTTCTATTGTAGGAAATTAGTTATTGTGGAGATAGTAGAATATGAGGCCAGTGATGAACTTTATAAAAACATCTCAGAAGAGTGGTGATGCCTGAATGTAGCTGCTTTTGGTCATCCTGAAAAATGTACCAGTGTCTGAGGAAGATTACTGTGAGAAAATCCAAAACGTACATTCCTACTTCACTAATCACTCCTCAATTAATTTATCTCAAATAAATTTGAGAGTAGGCACACCCTCCTTCACAATTATAGTAATTAGAACTCATTAACTAAATGATGGAACATCTATTAAGAGCCAGGCTGAGACACCCTGTCTTCAAAACTTGAAGCAACAACATTGCCAAGATGTATAAACTCAACAAAAGACTATCTACATTGTGCATCTGATTTGGAGTTTGGTTAAGCACAATTATTAAGAGAAAGAGTAATTCCATTGCAGGACTGACATAGTTCTGAGTTCCATTCTAGGTAAATATACATTACGATTTAAACTAGCAATAAATTTACACACTTATTCCCAACTCCACCCCTGGAAGCTCTCTATCTCACTGACAAGGAAGCATTTGTGATATATTTACACATATACTGACAAATAGTGCTGTCCTCCTGGTTCTATGTGACATGTGAAAAAAATCCTGCTTCATAGAAAGGAGCTCAAGTGGTGCAGAGTACAAGTGCTCACCTTCTAACTGAATATGAGTAGGAAGAAAATATCATCCACACAGACATAAAATACCTGACAGAGACTATAGCTCTGGAAATTCTCAGAGACATCCTCCAACCTATAGAGTTATAGTGGGATGAAATGACCTCATTAGAAATGAGTTAGGCTATCAGAAATAGGGTCGATAATACAACTTTTTTTTTCTCACATAACTGTTGCATGATGGTTAAAGGTGTGTGTTTACATATTTGAATCATTACTGTCATTATGAAATTAAGTAGTGATTTGGTTTGGCCCATGTGTAAGGAAGTGATCGTCACCATGATACCATAAATCAATCAGCTCTAAGGAAGTTTTCCTTGAGGAATGGTCTGTAACAAATATGTTTATGAGGATTTTGACAAAATTCTCTCACTTATTCTGGGTATCTCCCTTTCCCAAGCATGATTGTTCTTGATCTTTCCTGGGAAGTATCCTGAACACATGAAACAAAGTCTCATCCTCTTGCCTTCCAAGGAACATTCTGGCAGCCCAGCATGACATATTTATTTGTTCTTCTGTAAGTCCACGGCACTATTAATATTCTTCAAATGTACCAATTATGTCTTCAATATTCCTGATTCGGCTTTGACATGTGTATGAGTGCATTGAAAATACCATAGTTTGTTTCAGACACATCTAAAGCCTTAAAGTGACATCTTTGCTCTTTAACATTTTAACACGATCTTGAGCAATAGATTGGCCCACATACAAGGCATCATTTGATGGTTTCACTGTTGATTTCAAGAGTCTTCATCCTGGATCCAAGTGAAATGAAACTCTTGACAACTTCAAACGTCCTTGTTTCTAATGCTGTTTTGTATTGGTGACAAAGCTAATTGTGAGGATTTTTGTTCTCTTTGCATTGTAGTCCTTACGACGGTTACACACATTATTGTTATTCTTCAGTAAAGTCCTCTTGGCTTTCAGCAAGCTGGTTGGGTTGTTTGGGTTCCTTGCATATCACTGGTTGCTAATAAGCCAGAGTCCACCACTGATGCTGTGATTTTCTTTATATCGTACTGATTTTCAGATCACTTGATCAGCATACAGATTGACCAAATATAGCTAAACTCTCCTTGCATGAGTTTAAATCATGCAACATCACTTGTTCTGTCTTGGTCTATAAGTTGGTCCACACGAGCACAATGAAGTGTTATGTCTCAAGGCTACTCATAGTTTGTTATTGCCCACTCAGCTGAATGCCTTAAAATAAACAGGACAACACAGGCAAGTATATTTCTGGTATTCTCTGCTTTAACCAAGATTTGGCTGTTGACAGCAATGATAACCTTAATGCCACATCTTCCGAATCTGTCTTGAATTTCTGGCAGCTCCCTGTCAGTGTACTGTTGAAAATGATTTTGCAAAACTCTACTTCTGCAAAATTCTACTTCTATTTGATATTGGTCATATTGTTGCACATTTTCTGCATCTCTTTGGCCACATTTACTTAGAATTGTCACAGATATAAATGTTTCCCAGCTGGATGATCAGGTAACTGTCTTCTAAACTTCTTGGCATAGACTAGTGAGTATTTCCAGTGTTTTATCAGCTTGTTGAATTCTGGGAGTTTTGCTTTTTGCTAATGCCTTCAGTTCAACTTTAAATAGCTTCCATTAACAATATTGGTTTATTTTTATATGATTCTTCTTGAAATGGCTGGATGTTGCCAAATAATTTTTGTTATGACATCTCCTATGTATTATTTATGTCTTTGACACTCCCTGCATCATTCAATGATTTGACAATGGAATCTTTCACTATTGAAATTAGAGGCTTGGGTATTTCTTCAGCCCTTTTGATTCAAGATATGCCATGTTTATTCTTCCTTTTTAGTATTCTAACATCAAGTCTTTTTGCATTTCAGCAAAATTACTTCCTTGCTTTTTTGAGGTCCCTTTTGAAAATTTCTGCCCTTCATTTTTATTTAGTATTTCTTATGTTTATGTTAGCTATTCAAAGTTCTATAGCAAGTTCAGACATACATTTTGTAAAATCTTTTCTTGCCTGTCTTTCAAAATATTTTTGCTTCCTTTATGTAGTCATGCTTTCATTTTGATATCATCTGACATCTTGTCTGCATTTCAGTTATTAGTGTTCAATGTGTCTAATTTGTTCATGAGATGGTCTCTAAATTCAAGTGGAATGTACTCAAGGATATATTTCAGATTCACCTGAATGACCTCACATTCACTCAGCTCTTCAGTCACCAACATCCTTCTTCATATTCCTGCTTCCTGCTCATCATCTCCTGTAACTACACAGTCAGGAGAAGCCTCTAGTTATATCTGACCTACAGACTTGAATCTGACCAGACTAACTTACCTAATAACTTTATAAATCATATCTTGATATAAATATGTTCCTAAACACATACAGGTGTCACTTGTTTTGCTTTGATAGAGAAACCAACCTAATGTACATATCTTATACATTTTAAATTCCAATTAGTAGTGGATGAAGCTATTTATTATGTTTGAGTTGCACCTCATCAGTAAACTAATGTCACAAAAGCTTTGCTTTGTCTATGTTATTAAGATTGACTTAATTTTCAAGAGGCAGTTTTTTCCCAGTTGTAGTTTGAGTGTCTTTCCTAAGGGGGGCTCATCCTCCAGGACTATCTTAGACAATAGTTTCCTGTTATTCATTATGTATGCAGTGACTAATCTCTCAGAAGTGGAATCATATTTCTCTTCCTTTTAGTCTTTTATCAGGGAAGATGCTCTGATGCTCACTCACTATAGGTTTTGCTGCTAGAGTTTCAAAGACCTGTAGCATATCTTCTAGTATCACAACAACACAAAAGTCCCCACAGTGTGGCAAAATGACAGACAAAAGGAAAGTTATACATATGGGTATCAATGTGGGTAGAAGGCCCTCCCTATTCAATCTTCATTTTGAGCAAATCATCAGAGAAACTGTATTATATGTAGAAGAACCAGGTATCAGAATTGAAGGAAGCTTCATGAACAACTTGTGATCTGCAGATGATGCAAACTTGCTTACTAAAAATGAGGACTTACATGCCTACTGATAAAGATCAAGAATGCACCCTTCAATATAGACTACAACTAATGGAAATAAGATTAAAATAGTCATGAATGGACGAGTAGGTAACATCTTAGCAAACAGAGAAAAGATTGAAGTTGTGAAGGATTTGTCTAGCTTGGATCTAGCCAAACAATGCAGACAGAAACAAGAGCCAAGAGTTCAATGGACACATTTGCATTGAGGAAGTCTGCTGCACAAGGCATCTTTAAAATGTTTAAAAGTCTGGGAGTTACTTTGAGGAGTTAGGTTCACCTAACCCAATATATGATATTCTTAATTGTCTCATATGTGTATGAAAACTGGCCATTGGGTAAGAAAGACAAAGAAGAATAGTTGCCTTTGCACTATGGAGCTAGTGAAGACAAGTCAAAGTGTCAAAAGAACAAAACTATCTGCCTTGAAAGAAGTATGGTCAGATGCCCCTCAGAGAGAAGGAAGGCAAGACTTCATCTAACCTCTTTTGGCCTTGTTAAGAGAGAATAGTTCCTGGAAAAGGACATCATGATTGGTAAAGTAGTGGGGCCGAGAAAAAGAGGAAGACTTTTGACATGATCAAAGGACACAGTAGCTACATGGATGGACTCAACCAAAGGAACAATTATGAGAATGACATAGAACTGGGCAGAGTTTTGTTTTGTTTTGTGTATGGCTGCTATGAGTCAGAACCAACTTGTCAACATCTAATGGAGACATACATAGATATATAGGCAGATGTCGGTGAAGATTTAGATGTAGATACAAATATGGATATGGGTATAGTGAAAGATCCACACGCAAGCACAACCACAACATTAGGGTGTCAAAAATATTCCTACTAGTTTTCTAGTTCATATATGAATGATTTTATTTCAAGTAGAATGTGCTTCAACGTGACTCAGTAATCAGTACATGGATATAGATACATTCCCTCATATACGTATCTTAATTTCATTAGAATGCCTTCAAAAAAGAGTGGTGAAAATTAAAGACAAAAAATGTAAAAACTTAGCAATAGACTAATGAACCAACCATTTCATACTAAAATCAGTCTTCATGTTCCTGAGCAAAAGAATGAGACGGTGCTCAGCTGTCACTAAAGACTGCTCTGAAACTGAGATTCTGGATAGAGTACATGAAAAATCTAGAGAAAAACACTAAATAGTAAAGAAGACAGGGCTGCTAGTTCGTTGGAGATGGTGGAACTCTTGGTACTATGACTATGTGTCATCCTTTAGGTCTAGAAATGAACTCAAATGTGACTCTATCTGCAGTCAAACAATAAGTCTTTAAGAGGAACAGTAACATTAGTGAGGTTCTCACACTTCAAAATGGCCAACCATTTGAGGTCAATGGAGCAGCAATTACCTAAAGATAAAGGAAAGTTAAGAAAAAGGAAGAATTGGAAATAGGAAAAAGAGATAAGTGATGTCGGATTAAGGAGATTGCATTGAATAAAATGATACAAAATATCTTTAAGCAATTGAATGTGATCTTCTCTGTAAACCATCTAATTCACAATAAAAGTTAAAACATAAATTTAAAAGAAAATAATAAAAGGTCCAATAAAAACAATAGCTTCTTAGGAATCTGCTGGACCATGAATCATAAACTCATGGCAGATAGTTTATTTTATTTTATTTTAGTTTGTAGTTTTTTTTTTAAGATACCAAAGAGAAATAGTTGTTGTTGTTGTTTTAAGATTCGAAAGAGATCATCTTAATAGATTATCTCTCAAGGCACAAGATGACCTCACAGGCTTCATGTGAATATATTTAAGGAAATTGAAAACAACACTGGTGAACAAAGAGATCAACAAAATTTTACCTAGGATAATCCCTGGCTCTGCCAAAGAAATCATGAATTGTCTCATTTCTTTGATTTTGTAGTGACTTTTTGATATACCCTCTTGTGTGTAACATATTCCAAAGGGAAAAATTCCAAACTTATCAATGCATTGATATGTACTGGCTCAGAGTGACTTCCAAGGTTTTAAATCTTCAAGGGAGAAAATAACCTCGATTTTCTCCCAGGGAGCAACTCATGCTTTTGAACCACTGACTTTCTGATTTAGCAATCCAATGCTTATCTAATGTTCAGCTGTTTGTATACACATTTATTCACACAAGAGAGTAGATAAAAAAATTCTATCTGTGAAATCATAAGAAATTTTATTATTAAACAAAAATATCAGAGGGTGAAGTTATTGTTTCTTGAAAAGAAGTCCATGTAGGTGTATATGCATCTAAAAGTGGTGTTTCCATCTCCTTAATATGTCCTTGAAGGTTACACAAACATGACATAGATGACAGCCTTGAACAAGAAATTGTTCAATTGTTTAAATTTTCCATTATCTTTTTAATTACATTTTTCAAGATTATTTAGGAAATCTCCTCATATATTTGCCTCACTGATTTTGGATCTTTGTATAATGTAGCCAAGAGTGATTCTGTACAAACAGTAATATATGATTGTGGCAGTCATGTGCTTATGTTAATTTTATGAATGAAATGTAGGGGTGGAGTCTAGCCTGTTAATCTGGAGATAGCCATTGAGTAGCCAATGAGGCCTCTATGTGGGCATGACTTTCTCCTGAGACTTCTGGGAAATCTCATGATATTTCCCTTGTGAAGATAAGAAGCTATTTTCCCAGTGGTTGGGAGTTAATCTCAGAGATAAGGAATCATGGACAAGACAAGATGGCAGCGTTTGAGAAGCTGGAGGAGCCAGCCGAGAGACCATACGGCTTTGCCCTGATGGAGCCAGACCTCTGAAGCTGGGGCGGCCGGCCACATGGAGACTTCTGCCAGCGATGAGTTGCTTCTGCTGTTGATGGAACCTGAGCCCTGCAAGCGAGGAGTCAAGGGGAGACCTCTGCCAGCTCCAGGATTCTGCACCCACTGACCTGTGACTTCGTGATTCAGAAGGAGACTTTATAGATTGGTTTCCAGCATATGGGCTAATATCAGACTCATGACTTTGAACTGGACTGGGCTCAATGTCCCGTTCCTCTCGTATATAAACCTTTTCCCTATATCTATATGCGTGTCTATGAAATTTGTCCCTCTAACATACCCAGACTAACACAATGATTGAGTGTTCTAAATTCTCATGCCTCTAGTCTTATAGCTGCTTCCAAAAATAAAGAGACATACTCCACGAAGTGAGATGGCAAATGTTGTTGTTGTGGTTGTTGCTACATGTGCTAGAGTGGGGTTCAAGTCAAAGCCCCCCAATGCACAGCAGAATAAACACTGCTTGTCCCTTTGCCATCCCACAAACATTTCTACACACAAGGCCAATGTTGCAGCCTGGGGAGAAATCCATCTCTTTGAAAGCCTTCCTCTTTCTCACTGTATTTCTAGTTAATGAAATATGGTGTCCTTCTCCAGGGACTGGTTTCTCCTGACAACATATCCAAAGTATGCGAGATGAAACTTGTCACCATTGCCTCTGAGAAATAGGCTAACCATACTTCTTCAAAGACAGGTTGGTTTGTATGGAAAACATCACTACCGAAAGATCAAAGAGTGATATATTGTCTACTTGTCTACAAGTTTGTTCAAATTAAAAATATAAAGAAGTCAGACAAAGTCATAAAATCAGATATGAATTTGGGACCCCTGAATCATGGACCAAACTCCTGGTTTTCTTTAAACAAATTGCTACTTGTGCTCTCAAAGAAAGCCTTATTTTTGTAGTAAAAAGTTTACACTGTCAAAAATGAAACTCTGAGTTTATTTTTAAGTTACTGAATTCACTAGTTGAAATCTTGTACTTGATTATTGTTTGAAGTTAAAGTGAACATATTGATTTGGAAGAAAGAGGAAACTAGAACTTGGTCTGGAAATATATGGGCAATTGAGAAGACGGGGATCCTGACCATCAAATTCCGTTGAATCCCACGCATCCATGATGACACCCCTTCCATTTTAAGATATTTATTTATCTTTGTCTGCTAAACGTTCCTCCCCAGAAAACCAGGATCACAGACAGCTGAATCAATGAGATTAACTTAGCTGCACCTGAAAAATTGTTTCTATAAGATGATGCTTGAAGAATTACTGCCTTTGGCAGATGCCTTACAAGGCATTATGAAATGTTCCAAGGATTCACATTTTCCATCCATTCCTTTTCTTATTTCTTTTAGAACTCTATCAAGATTGAATTCACGTGAACCCCAAGATGTGATGTAGAAGGAAGAATGCTACACTTCCAAAAAAACCTGTTCTATGTTTAATGTATGTGCAAACAAAAAGCAAAGAAATATATGCGGCAATGTGTATGTCAATATATTTTCATTGAAAAACCAATAATGAGAGAGTAAAACATGTTTCAAAGAATATAAAATTAGATAATTCTCAGTTTATTGATATGAACTCACCAAGCATATATTTTTCATTCAATGTTTCAATTTTTGAGGTTAGAATATGATTTATTTGGTTGGATTATTGAAGCATACACCATGGATTATTGAAGCATACACCACACAGTGGTCTGTGCTAAATCATTGTGAAAAATTATCTTGATATGATGGAGAAGAAAGTCTCTAAATATTTAAGTAGATTGCCATTTTAGAATGTCTTAGGGTATACACACAGACTCTCGGAAATAGTGGAAAGAGGACACACATTTTACTACCCTTGCGGATGAAATGTGGCAACAAGGCACTTCTCACCCATAGTGACCCTGTGCACAACAGAAAAAAGAACACTACTTGATCCTGTGTCATCTTCACAATTTTGCCTCTGCTTGAGCTAACCCATTCAATATCCGTATCAATTCATCTTCTGGGGGGGGGGGCTCCCTCTTTTTTGCTGTCCCTCTACCAAATATGATGTCTTTCTCCAAGGACTGGTCTCTCCTGATAACAAGACTAAAGTATATATCATGAGTCTTATTATCCTTGTTTCTAAGGAGCATCCTGGCCCTACTTCTTCCAAGACAGATTAGTTTGTCATTTTAGCAGTCCATGGTGCTTGCGATATTTCTCTCCAGCACCACAAGGCAAAGGCATCAATCCTTTCTCAGTCTTTTATCCAAATTCCAACATTCACATGTGTAATGAGGCAATTCAAAATACCATGGCTTTGATTAGATTCACCTTAGTCCTCAGAGTGACACCCTTGCCTTTCAATAATCTAAGGAGGTCTTGTGGTGCAGAATTACCAAAGCCAGCCTGTCTTGTTGGGTTTTTTGTTTGTTTGTTTGTTTTTGTTTTTGGCATCACTTCCCTCTGGTGGTCCACATGTATTTTGATCTCTTGACTGCTTCCATGAGCACTGACTGTGCATCCAAATAGGATAAAATCCTGGACAACTTCAATATGTTCTCCACTTATCACAATACTATCTTTCTGTAGTCCATCTGCTCCAAGGATTTGCTCATTATACAGATTGAATAAATATGGTGAGAGGATACCACTCTGATATACACATTCCTGATTTTAAACGATGCAGACGCAGTACTCTCTGGTTTTGTTCCCGCAGCTGCTTCTTGATTGATATACATGGAGTCCACATGAGCACAATGTAGTGTTCTGCAATTCCCTCTCTTCTCAAGGCTATGCACTGACTGTTAAAATCCACAGAATAAAATACCTTGCTATTGTCAATAAAATTCAAGTAAGCATCTTTCTGGGATTCTGTGCTCTCAGCTGAGATCCATTTGATATCATCAATGATATTCCTAGTTAAAAGTCCTCATCTCAATCCATCCTGACTCTCTGGCAGTTCCCTTTAAAAATACTGCTGCAACAGTGATTGCTGGATAATCTTCAGCAAAATTTTAGCTTCATGTGATATTAGTATCAATGAGAGCATCCTATCGTTTGAGCATTCTTTTCAGGCAATTTTCTTGGAATGGGTATAAATATGATTCTCCAGTTAGTTGGTCAAGTAGCTATTTTTACCATTTCCTAGCTGAGATAATTAAGGTTTATTGTGCCAACCCTACCAACAAACATCTGTGTGATTAATTGAAGGATGGAGGGATAAACGGCTCAGTGAGTTCTGCCTTTCTATTTCTCGGTTCTCTTGTTTTCTGATGATCTGTCCAGGGTGTAGCTGCCTTAGCCAGTACCCTGCTTCAGCTGGCAAGGCTCACTTACAGTGAGACATCCCTGAGGAGAAGGCACATGGACCGACTCTGATGCAATCTCAGGTGCTGTAGTAGTTGCCTAGAGAACCCTGCCTGCACTGAAATGCTTACCGTTTCACTCATTTTGCTTTTCTCCTGAAGTCAGCATCATTGCATGTGCTTTCTGAGATTAATGAGAACTTTGTAGATTGGTGTTGGACATATGGTTCTAAACTGATTAGTAGTCTGTCTCCCTTGTCTTACTGAGTGCACAAATTTGGGAAAGGAAGATGATTGGTAACAAGGAGATATGGTGGGGGACAGGTGGAGGAAATTTGTTGACAGTCATCTCTAAATGAATCTAAGAAATAAAGATATATTTGTTTCATGACAACAATGCTCACAAAAAAGTGACCTTGGAAAATGAGATTTCTGTAATAAAGTGGCTACACATCTCATTCTCTTACAACAGTCTTTCCCTCCTTTGTCTAATGGGCACATGAACAAAAGGGCATGGTGCCAGGGATGGAGGTTTCCAGGGTGCAGATAAATTTACTTTCACACTCAATGGTTGATTTTGCAATCGTCAATGTTGAATGCTCAATATGTCTACAGTTGAGACAAACAGGTCCCCAATATAACATTATTTCTTGAGTTATTGGCCAGCATCCTCATACCAGGTTGATTACATTGAAGCTCTTCCATTATGGAAAAGACAGCTTCTCATTCTTACTAGGCTATAAACTGATTTTGGATTTGCTTTCCCTATATGATTTACTTCTTATAAAATGATTAATTTTGTATTTATGTAATCCTTAACTACCATGGTATCTCCACATCATGGTATCTCCACAATATCACACTAGATCCAGAGACTTACATCAGCACAAATGAAGTACTCCAATGGAGTTATGCTCATGGAATTCACTCGTATTACCATGTTCATCATCCTGAAGCAGTTCACTAGACGGGATGATGGATGGGACTTACAGAATTCTGCCACCAACCAAATGACACCACTTGATGGGTTGGATAAATGTTTTCAAGGAGGTTATAAATGCAAATTATCTTGGGATTCATGATTCTAAGGATCAGAATTGGAGATGAATGTAACAAAGTTCATAAGTACCTCTAGTGAACCACTCATAAAACTTTGCTTCCTGTCTCTGTAATCCTAGAAATATTAGTTACAAAAGGTGGGATACTCCCATCTGAAAACAAAACACAAATTGCAATTGAACTGAAAGCTAAGGGTTCAAACTGGCCACTTTGTGCTTTTCCTGCCACTATACCAACAGATCGATAAAGAAGATATCCCACTGGCTGATGAGATGGTCACAAATGTCACTGATGAATCAGAATGGTGTTGCCTGATGCAGGTAAGAAAAAATATGTCTGGAATACAGATTGCACAAAGAAACACATGGCACTTCAGGATACTTCAGAGAAGCTGTATCTCTGTTCTGACTCCCAGTGCCCCAGATGTATGAGGAAAGAAAGTGTGGTTACCACACCAAGCAAAGAACCAACCAAGGTGCTCTGAAAAAAAAAAACACAACTCACTGTCATGTAACCAATTCTGAATTATAGTATAACTGTGACTAGCTCCCTGTAGGTTTTCACACTGATACTCTTTGTTCTGCGTGTAAACAGCATCATCTTTTCTCTGTGGAGCAGCTGGAGCCTTCGAATTGTTGACCTTGAGGCTATCGGCCCAACAATTAACCCACACTGGTACAGGACTCAATAGAATCGAGGAGCCAAAAGAATATAAAAAAGAACTGAGAAGCTAGCTGAATTGGGGATGGTGGTTAAACAAGAGAATCCTAAATACCAAATACCACCATACGACCATTGCAGAAATAAGGACTGAGCTTGGCAGTTTAAATCCAGCAGTGGCTCTCAGGAGCAGTGCTGGGTAGCTCCCACGACCACCAGAGGGCAGTGATGCCAAAACAACAACAACAAAATATGACATGTAAAGATGATTAGCATATCATATTATTTGCAAATATGATTTCATAATTGTCTTTATTTAGAGATTGGTTATGGTTTAAAAATATTTATATATGTACCAAATTGACAAAGAGAGGGTTATGATAGCTAAGATGAAATGTTAAATTGACTGGGCCATGAATCTTAGTGGTTAGACAGTTATGTAATGATGTAACCATATGAATGATGTAATATTCTATGATCAGCTAATGAGTTCTGAGTAAGATTTCCTTGGAGGTGTAGCCTGAATTCAATATAGATGGTAGATAGATAATATACAGATGATAGATAGATAGTTGCTAGATAATAAGCAGATGAAGGACCTCACAGAACTCTCTCACTGGCTCTGGATCCTTCAGCTGGCTTGTTATTAACTGAATTCCATTTCTTGATATGAATCAACCCTCAGAGTTTGAACCATCAGTCTGCCGTCTGGCTTATTGATATTACAGAAGTCAGGAGATGACTCCAGCCTGATGCGTGACCCACAGAGATTGGACCTTCCCATCTCTATAACTGCATGAGTCATTTAGTGATGAGGCTTCTCTCTCTCTCTCTCTGTCTCGGTGACGTCATGTGGTCAAACATAACAACACATTGTGAAGATGGTGCAGGATGAGACAGTGTTCTCTTCTGTTGCACATAAGGTTGCTGTGAGTCAGAACCAACTCAAAACACACAACAGCAATGTATGTGCTCCATGTTTTGGATCTATAATGCACATCATCTGCCTTCCATGAACATAGTTGATTTTTTTTTACTATTGTGCCATTGCAAGACCAGAAGTGACTCTAGATCTGCCTAGAGTGCATTAAAAATGTCGGGGGTAAAAATTTGATGCAGAAGGCAAGAAAATGCTAAAGTCTTGTTGCTGGAGTCAGATGGGAACATAGAAAAGCTATCTTTGTGAGTTTAAAATGAAACTTACATTGAAAATGTAATCGTATAGTGAGAATATAAGAGCCAAGGGTTTAGTAAAAGCCAGTTTTAGATATTCTACAATGAAAATTCCTAGAAGAATTAAGAAATATATGACTAGTAAAATGAATTTACCTATCATGACATCTATTGCTATATGTATAGCATACAGCATAAATAGATGAGAACCAGTTTAAAAGTTACATTCACCCATTAATTCAGCAAGTATATATTACCTACTTTATGGAAAGCATTTTGCTAGAATAGAATATACAAAACTGAATCAGACATGAACACTACTACTCTATAATCTTGCTTCCACTGAATAATGCATTATACATACTTCACCATGTTTATAAATACACCACCAGAGTCCTAAATGTTTCATAGAATGTGAATTTATATACAAATGTTTCTGTATGTTTGTAATTTTCAAGTAATCACCACCATTTTGGTACATAAAACGTGTTTTCTTTTTTTTTGTTTTTTGTTTGTAATAAGCATCTCTTTAACTAAATCATTGATCACTTCAGAAGTTAATTGCTTAGGTAATTTTCATAAGGAGAAATGATATACAGAGCCATTTTAAAGCTTTTCTTTTTTGTTTGCCAAATTGTGTTGCAGAAAACCAACATGTCTCTATTCTCCAATCAGCAGTCTACAAGATTTTCCACTTTCTATTATTATGGCCAACATAGAGCTGTTTGTCACTTATAAAACTCTTGACTATTTGATCAAAAATCATAGTGCTCATTACTGTTTTAATTTTTATTTCTTGGTTTATTAGTGAGCTTAAAATATCTTCATATATTTGTGAACATTTAAATTATCTTATCTGTTGCTCATGCATGTCCTTTGTAAAAGTGCTCTACTTAGTTCTCTTTCTAATTAGAAAATTAATATTTCCTTACTTTAAAATTAGTATGCAATGAAACTCACACTGAAAATGTCCCAGTGGAACATATCTACTTTATTTTTTTCTTGTTCTACAATATTCTAGAGCACTGAACATTGGAGAAATAGATATCATTTTTCTTTGCATTTCTTTGTGTTTTTATTCTAATCACTAGTTCGACAGTTTAGCTTAAGGGTAGCATTCTGTCACCGAGCTGCTTTGCCTGCAACTTAGTAAAGTGGAGCTTTGAGGGGAGACATCAATCCTGTCAAAGTTGAAGATAATTCATTCTGTATTATAATGAAGAAAGAATCGTCTTAAGAAACCAAGGTTCTTGATGAAGTATGACTTACATAACAGACACCATTCTACAAAGATGGACAGAAAAAAATCCATGGTTAGAATGAAAAGTGTAATGGTTCTGGATCAGGATCAGATTTGTGAGCTTCTAGTAAGTATTTCTAAGGAGCCCTGGTGGTGTAGTGTGTCATGCGTTGGGCTGGGGTTTAAGTCACTCTGCAGGAGAAAGATCTGACTCCATAAAGATTTACAGTCTCAGAAAATCAAAAGGCAGTTCTATTCTGTCCTATATGGTTTTTGTGAATCAAAATTGATTTAATAGAAGTGGGTTTTGTTTTGGTTTATTTAATACATTGATTGGAGGTAAAATTGCACAAGCAAAAATTTGGCTAGCAACTCTAAACCATCAAGTTCATGTTTGAATTAATCTATTAGGTGAAGCAGCAAATATTATGGGTCTGAACTATAAGAATGTTCTTATCAGCTTTATAAAGTATTTTTTATCATCATGAAAGAAGACACTCTTTTGACAGCTAAGTAGAATATAATCTAATTTTCAATCGGTTACTTTGGATGTTTTTGGCCATTTGTAGAATGTGTTTTTCTCTCTTTTTTTCTTTTAAACAGTCTTCTGATTTATTTGCTCACTCACAACATATGAGGTAAAAGATGTTTTCAATGAATGACTCAGTATGCCAAAATATCATCTATTCTATTAATGAGTAACAGACACTATTACTCGATTGCCTATACCGGATATTGATAGCTTTCTTCTGATATTTGTCATTTTTTCCTACTAGAAAGCACACATTATCAAGATATTAAAAAGGATGTGTAATGCATTAGACTATAATGGGACATGAGAACAATTGAAGGAGTGAGGAAGAGAGAATGGAGTGCATCCTGGCCCACCAAGCCTTCAGGATGATATTCCCATGCAGAACAGCCAATGCACAGAGAGGATCATATGGCAGGCCTCACTATGAAATACAGCTTCCCTCACTGACCCCAGGCTCTATGGGGGCAACAGTGGAGAAACGGGATCAGAATTATACCCTGTCTGACCCAACCACAACATGGCAGAAAACTAAGGGTCTACAACAGTTCAGGGAGTTACAAATGGAGTGCCACGGATATACTTTGGGCCCAGGATGTGCCACCCCATCTAACTCAACCAGGGAGAACTCCTTGAGGTCAATGAACAGACTCTAAACTATTTACAGGTTTTTATTTTGCTATTATTTTACATATATAGAATATATATATTTATAATATATATAGGACACTGGGCTTTCTTTGTTGTCATCATCACTTTAGTTTCTTTGGTTGCTTCATCTTAGGATGCATATATTTTTGTACATATTTTGGCCTCTCCAGGTCTATCTAGATAAGATAGGCTGGATGAACAATGTGGAAGTCAAAATGACAGGACTGATGGTTCCTGGGTGGGGCAGGGGAGGAGGCATGGGAAATAAGAGGAGGGGAATGGTGGTTGTGTTGACTATTCCAGGGACAAGGGAATAACAATTGATTGAAAATCAGTGACAAGGTGTGTGTGAGAGGCCCGATAGGGATTAATCAAGAGTAATGATACAGAGAGAAAATACTGAACCCCTAATAGAGGATGAGCATGAGCTTGGAACAAGGGGAAAGTACAAGGAAATAGAAGAAAGAATTAGGTGAAACAGGGCATATATAGAGGTCCAAATATAGGCATGTACATAGGTGAATATATTTATATAGGACAATGGGGAAATAGATCAATGTGCATATGCTTATAGGATTAGAATTAGGACAGTGGATGAGCATTGGACCTCCACTCAAGTACTTCCTCAGTGCAAGAACAATTTTTTTCCATTAAATTGGCATTCCATGATGCTCACTTTCCTGACAAGATCACTGAAAACAAATGTGTATATAAGCAAAGGTGGTGAAGAAGGTGCATGGTGCCTGGCTATCAAAAGTGACTGTGTTCTTAAAGACTTGAAAGTAAATAAGCAACCATCTAGCTTAGAAGTAACAAAGCCCACAAGGAAGAAGCACACCAGCCAGTGTGACTATGAGGTGTCAAAGGGAGCAGTTGTCAGACATCAAAAAACTAAAAATTGTATCATTATACAGGACAGGGAGTATGAGTGCTGACTCAAACCTCATCAATAGGTTAAGCAGCACCCCCTCACAGAGGGGTTGCAGGGAGAAAAGGAGCGAGCTACGGTGTGGCAACAATGATGTATGCAACTTTCCTCTAGTTTTCAAATGCTTCCTCTCACCTACTGTCATAATCCCAGTTCTACCTTGCAAATCCAGCTAGACCAGGGGATGAATGTGCACTGGAGTCAGAACCATGGAGAATTCAGGACAGATGATCCTTTCAGGACCTGTGGTGGGAGTTGTGATAACAGGAGAGTGGAGGGAGTAGAAGGGGGTAACCAGTATCAGGGATCTACATATGATCTCTCTGGAATATGGACATCAGAGAAGTGGGTAAAGGGACACACTGGACTGAATATAATATGAAAAAGAAATAACAATGTGTAAATTATTAAGGGTTGATAGGGGAGGAAGAGGAGGGATAATGGGGGAGATAGGAAGCTGATACTGAGGGCCTAAGGGAGGGAGGATGTTTCAGGGGTAATGATGGCAACAGGTGTGCAAATGTGGTCTGCATATTATTGATGTGTGTGTTGACCATGATGGGAGTTGTGTAGGCCCCCAATGGAATGATTAATATAAAAATGGAGGAGGAAAGAGGAACTTATACCAAGGGTTTAAGTAGAAAATATTTGGAAATGAGGATGGCAATGTGTGTACAGATATGCTTGATATAAGTGATATATTGAATGCTATAAGAGCTGTAAGAGCCCCCGATAAAAATATTAAAAAATCTCTCATATACACACACAATGAAGTACTACGCATTCCTGAAAAGCAGCGATGAAACAAACTATGAAACACCTCAAAACGTGGAGGGATCTGGAAGATATTATGATGAGGGAAGTAATCACTATCATGATCTCAATTCTAACTTATCAATCTAGCTAGACCAGAGGATGTACACTGGTACAGATAGGAACCAGAAATATGGGGAATCCAGGACAGATGATTCCTTCAGGTCTAATGATGAGAGGGCGATACCAGGGGGGTGGAGGGAAGGTGGGGTAGAAAGGGGGAACCAATTATAAGGATCTAAATGTAACCTCCTCCCTGGGGTAACAATAACAGGGAAGTGGGTGAAGGGAGACATCAGATAGTGTAAGATATGACAAAAGAATAATTGCATATATTATTAAGGTTTCATGAGGGAGGGGAGAATGGGAAGGGAGTGGAAAATGAAGAGTTAATACATAGCGCTAAAGTAGAAAGAAAATGTTTTTAGAATAATTATGGTAACATATGTACAAATGTGCTTTGCATACAATGGATGGATGGATGGCTTGTGATAATAGTTGTATGAGCCCCCAATAAAATGATTGTTTTAAAAAACCATAATGGAAGAACACACTTTTAAGTTTATTATATATAGTACATAAGATACATTTGTAGAACATGGTAGTTTCAATTCTTCTAAAACATTGACAAAAGGAATTATGATAAATGCATTTTATAGCATTTTGTGGTGAAATTAATAGTAATAGTCTTCAATAAGCATTGAAGATTAGAAGAAATCTCTAGTATATCATGTCCATTTTTATTCCCCTTTTCTTTCTTTGACACCAGTTTCTATGTTCTGTAGTTCTGCAGGAGCTATTTCAATCAAGTTTTCTATATTTTGATTTAGTTGTAGATTTACTTGAACACTCTTAGAGATCATGTAGTTCACCTCCTCATTTTACACATGAGAAACCAGAGATCTTAGAGGTTAAGTGATTTGCCCAAGGTCACCCAGCTAGTTAGTGATAAAGTGGAAGCTAAAATATAGGGCTCCTGATTCCTAATCAACCTTTCCACTTTACTATGTAGACTTTCTAAAACAGTACAAGACCTTATATTAACCTTCTAAATAGTTAACTTTTTTTAAGGTTAGTGAAAATTTCTGCCAAGCAAGTAGACAATGATATTGATTTGACTTGTTTCACTATCTGAAGCAACCTGTGTATTTCTTTTTGTTGTTGAAAACCAAACAATGATCACAACAATAGCAATAAGAAAATGTATACCTATAGCCTAGTAAGATTTGCATATTTATTGCACAAATAGAAAATAATAACAGAAAATTAAGAGTTTGGGTTGCTTTGTCTATTTCTTATTTAGGTGGATTTTCACAGTGCATTTTTTCAGCATATAATAATTCTTACAAGAAATCAAAGACATGCAAGTAAGTGTTGTGAGACATCACTTCATCTCTTTCCTTTCTGTTAATACTTCACTCTTTGATATCTATGGTCAATACAGACCTTTCTTTACATCCCTGTATCACTTACAGAAGACTCAAATCAAGGTGTCTTCTGAGATTAAAACATCTTATTAACTTCAATATGTCATGACATCATTTCATGAGCAAGTTGCAAAATCTCAAGCCAAACTCAAAGATTTGAATATTCTCAGAATTTTGTAGAATTTTCTCAGATTTGAATATTCTCAGAATTTTCCATAACAACATTATAATATACTTTCTGATTCCTTCTTAAATGATACCTCTGTCTTACTGCTAAAGGATTTAAAATAATAAACCAAATCGTTCGCAAGAATGTCACAAGAAAGGACATATTCAGTCTTTTTTTATATGGTCCTTTGTTCAACCATCTTTATGAGAGCTTCTTGATGATGTTATGATACACACCAAGTAATGACTAACTGTCAGAAAAGATTTCCTCTTCCATCTATTGTGTTAACACAATAGTAAAACTATAAATTTCTTTATTTTCAATGTATAAAATGATACAACAAAATAAGAGACAATTGAGAACTGCAATCCTTGAATTTGAATCACCTCATGAAACTTGGATATTGGATAAGGAAGACCAAAGATAGGTCGGTGAATATTAATTTGGGGAATGTTGAAAAATATTGAAAGTACCTTGGAATTTCAGAAACGAAAATAAACATGTCTTAGAAGTACAACCAGAATGTTCATTGGAATTGACAATGATGAGACTTTGTCTCGTGCACTTCAAACTTATTGTCAGGAGAGACCGGTAGTTGGAGCACATCATGGTTGTCAAAGAAGAGGAGTAGGGAAAAAGAGAAAAGCCCTTAACAAGATGAATTCATGCAGTGACTGCAACAATGGGCTCCCACATAAGAACTGAGAAAGCAGTGCAGAACTGAGCAATAATTTTTTTCTACTGTACAAGAGGCTGTTATGAATTGGAACATCTTGTTGACCAATAAGTTAACCAAGAAGTCCTCATTTCAAATCTACCAGAGGCTCCACAGGAGAAAGTTGAGGATTTTTCCTTTTGCAAAGATTTAGTCCTAGAAATCATTAGTGACAGTTCTCTCTGTCTTATAGGGTCTTTATAAGTCACAGTCAATTCAATGTCAGTAAGTTCTTTTTTTAACAACAACATTCTTAATTTATGGAGGCTCTGCTTATGCAAATAGTTAACTCCTTGACTATTAACTGAAAGACTTTTCATATGTCAAACTGGGTTGACTACAGAAACAAATCCAGGGACACACATATATGTATAAGAAAGAGTTTTAGATGGAGTAATTATATATCAAGCAAACATCCCAGCCCAGTCCAGATAAAGCTCATAAGTCCAATACCAGTGCTTAAGTCCAATACTAGTCTATAAATACCTCTTTAGACTCACAAAGCCACACCCAATGATGCCGAATACAGAAACATCATTGGCCAGTGGATGGTGGCTCAAATCGCACTGAACTCATCTCCAGAGTTTGCACAGGCCTCCCTTTGGCTCATCAGTAGGAAGGTGAAGTCAGAGAGAGAGGGTTCCCAGGATCCTTCCTATGGGAAGGACGCTCTCACCAGGAGAGACCATCAGGCCATGAACGATTGACAGGTTAGACTCCACCTATGTCTTCTTATGGGTGCCATGCTGGCATACAAACAAAATAGCTATCACAGCAAGTCAGGCTTGTTTTGATCTGGAAGATAGTTCTGGTTCTTTGCTAGCAAAAAATCTTATCTTTGAAAATTCTTGCAAAAACTAAAATTAAAAAATATGGTTTTCTTGCTATCTTCTAATTTTAAAATGAAACTCCAAGTAATTGTGTTAGTCTGGGTATGCTAGAGAAACAAATCCACAGAAATATATATATGAAACTTTTATGTAAAAGGTGAATAAGTGTACATTAAGAAAACACCATCACTCCAATGCTCTCCAACACCCAATGCTCTCCAAGTCCAAAAGTCCAACATTAGCACCGTATGTCCAACACTGATCTACAAAGTCCTCCTCAAACTCACAAAACACACACAATGACACCGACTGCAGGAAAAAATCCAAATCAGTTCATGTGTAAGCATCTCAGCACAGGCAGGGGTCTCCATGAGGCTGCTCCAGCACCCAGGGCTATGTCAGGGTGGGACCATGTGGCTTCTCCTCAGGGATGTCTTAAAGGAAGTGTGCCACTCCAGCTTAAGCTGCACCCTGGTCCGACCAGCAGAAAGCAAGAGACCCAAGAACTTGAAAGGCCAGGCTCAGAGGTATGTATCCCTCTCTGCCTTTCAATTCATCCCACATGTGTTTATTGTCCGCATCAGGACAATGAACATTAACTATCTTGGTCATGAAAGGAAATTCTGAATGAGCGCTGACAGAAGAAGGAAATGAGCAACTGTAAAACCTAGAAAGGAAAGAGTGGAAACCAATCTGGTGAGAAAAGATAGGGAAAAGAAACTGAAGAGTACAGAATTTCCAGAACAGAGCCAGTGAGTGTATTTTCATTTTTCCTTTAATGGTTCAGGATGATTAACTGCTGCCCTCCAAATTCTATTGGATAGTCCACTTCGTTTAGAGCAGTTTCTCCTGGTATAGATCCGAAGATATGGAATTGAATCTAGAAGATTGTACAGTGCCATTTTTCTGGAAGATGCAACTGTGTAAACATATGCAGAATAATACATGTGCAAAAGGAAAAAAAAATGGACTTATAACATACTGGCCACAGGGTTTATCTAATCTTATATTCTAGATTTGTCCAAATTGTCCTCAAACCAAGATAAAAAGAACATGCCTTTGCATTCCTTCATGAATATTGTCCTTGAGCCATCTCCAGAGAGAATATGAGAATCTGAATGAATTAACTCTGTGGACTGAGAAATTTCTATGAAGAAAAAGTTGTAATCTCCTCCAATCTAGTGTCACAGTTGCTGTAACTTTGGTTCTTTAGACCAAAAGTGGATAATGGTGCCAAACTAAAGCAGGAATTGTGATTCTTAATTGAGATTGTTATAAGGTTTGTTAATTTTTTAAATTTTTCTTTGAGTGTAGAGTGAAGGTATTGCCTATGTCTATGAATACCCCCTTTTAAAAAAATAAATTATCATACAACAGTATCTACTAATAAAAATACCAGCTAAAACTCTATGTTAAGGATATGTAATATTTTAACCATTTTTAAGAGAGCCAATATGAAAAATGGGCATTAAAGACAGATTCTTACATGAAAATTAGAGATAGATCACTTACTGGCTGGTTAACAATGATTAGCCACACAACAGAGTGTTTGTGTGTTTTCCCAGAATCCATCACTGATGAAATATGGGATGTGAATAAACTTCAGAATGATACTGCTGGGCAGTTATTAGAATTCCTATCAATAAACTAGAAAATGTGAGTGGTGGAGTAGATATATTGGCTGGTAAAATGTCTTAGGCAATTGTGAGGTATGACAAAAATGGTAACTGTGAGTAATCCAGAGACACTCTGATGTGTGTAACAAAGACATTTATATCCAAGAGTAATTCTATATTAAGAAAACATCCCAGTCCAACCCAGACAATCCAGATCAGGTCCATAAGTTCAATATTAGCTCATAGGTCTAATATTAATTCATAAATCTTTTAGTCCATATATTCATGACACAGCACATGCAATAATTCCAAAAGCAGGAAGAATACAGGGAAGTGAGTGAAAAGTCTTGTGGAAGTATCATACTTCTGATGCAGGTCTCCATGTGGCTTCTCCACCTTCAGGGCTCTGGCTGCCATCAGCATAGCTTCATGTGGCTAATCAACAGTATAGAAAGCAGTGTGTGTGTGTTTGTGTGTCCTCCCTGAGAAAAGAAGACAGGAATTCCCAGAAACCTCAGGAGAAGGCCATACCCACAAGTTATGACCTGATTGACAAGCTAGACTCCACCCGTCTACGCGTAAGTTGACAGAAGAATATGTAACTACCACAATACTATAATGACAATAGAATTGGGAAACTATTGCAAATGTTGGTTATTATAAGACAAATACTGACAAATTCCCATAATTTGTTGGTTTGTTGAACTATGGTAGATGGCATATTACTGTGATGCTCGAAATTATGACACTTGTATTTCAAATACCAACTGGATCCCTCAAAATGACTTTTCACAAGATCATATAGGTTACAACCAAAAACAATAAACTGTCTACTTATTAGGAATTAGGCACTGTACACCTTAGGAATAGCAGCAGGAAATTGTCAAAGATAGTGCTTGGGGAGACTCTCTTAGATTGGACAGCATACAAAATGTGACAAAGGAAGAGGTGCCTTCTCAGAGTTAAGCTGACCATAAAGATATGGGTGGAATACAAGTGTGGGACCTTTATTTGCTGCTTCGGCATGCCTAATAATGGGAAGGAACTGCTGCAAACACATATTAGTAATTGGAACTTGGAATATACACAGTATGAATCTAGGAAAATTTGGAAGTCAAAAAAATGAAGTGAACCACATCAAGATTGTTGGAATATCTGATCTGATCTCATGTATTGTCATTTTGAATCAGGCATTCTGATGATTTACAATGCCAGTAATGACATATTCAAGAGGAATGACATAAGATTCATGGCCAAAAAGGGAATTTCAAGATCTACCTTAAAGTGTAATAGTGTTTATCATACAACAATATATTTCTGTATACAAAGAAGTTCAGTCAACACAACTATTACTAAAATTTATGTACTAACTTAAAGCTAGTGAGGAAGAATTTTAAGAAATTTACCCGCCTCACTCAGAAATTGATCAAACATGCAAGCAAATACAAAGATGGTTGTTGACAATTAGAATGCAAAAGCTAGAAACAAAGAGTTCGTAGCAGTAATTGGAAATATAACCTTGGTGAAAGAGACAAAGCTGGTGATCACATGAGAGACTTTTGCAAGATCTCTGAATTCTTCATAGCAAGTATTTGTTTTTTTCAACAATACAAAGGGTGACTATAAACCTGGATTTTTCCACCTTGAATACACAAAAATTAATTGGTTATATCTTTAGGAAGAAAGATACAGAAGCTCAATATATGTAGCTAAACTCAAGACATAGACTGTTGAGTAGGTCACCCATTGCTAGATGTAGGTACACGTTGAAGGTAAGGAAATTAAACAATAGAACAAAGTAAAGAACACCTGCTTCAGTATGGATAAGGTGAATTCCAGGAACATCTCAAGAACAGATTTGCTGTATGGAACATTAATGCCAGAAGACCTGCTAAATTGTGGGAGGATGTCAAGAACATCATTAACGAAGAAAGCCAGAGGTCCTTAAAAAGACAAGAAACAAAGAAAGAAATCAACGTACTTAACAGTAGAGACTTTGAAGTTCGTCTTAATCATGAAGTCAGTAAGGCAAATGAAAAGCATGATGAAATCAAAGAGCTGAAGAAAACTTTTCAGAGAAGCTTCCAGAAGATGAAGTAAAATATTCTAATGAAATATGTAAAACCTAAAGTTAGAAAACTGAAGCATATGCTCTGCATATACTTAAAGTTAAAGAATCTAAAAAAGTCAGTCCTTGAATTGAGATATTGTAAGTTAAATATTGATTTATCTAGAAAGCATTAAAAAATTAAGGAAAAAGAGCCGCTATCCCCAAAAGCGCAAGTCGATAATCATACATTTCAAGAAGTGGCATATGACCAAGAACCAGTGGTGCTGAAGAGAGAACTCCAAGCTGCACTGAGTGCATGAGCCATCACGAAGCTTCCAGAAATTAATGGGATGCCAATTGAAATGTTTCAACAAGCTGGCAAAGCACTGGACTCACTCACTCATCTATTCCAAAATATTGGAAGACAACCTGGCCTATTGACTGGAGAAAATCCATATTTGTGCCCATTTCAAGGATAGGTGACCTATAAGAATGGGTAATTGATAGAAAAAATATCACTGATACCATGTGCTAGTAAAATTTTGCAGATCATCCAACAACAGTTGCAGCAGTGTATTAAAAGGAAGTATCCAGAAATCCAGGCTAGATTCAGAATAGAATCTGGAAAAAGTGCGCCATTGTTAACATCAGACAAATCTTAGTTTAAGGCAGGGAATATTATAAAAAAGAATTCACTTTTGTTTTATTGAGTATGCAAAGGCTTTTTGCACTATGTGAATCAAAACAAAGTACAGGAAGCCTTGAATAGAATGGGCCTCCCAGGACACTTCATTGTGCTCATGAGGAACTCATATGTGGTTAATGAGACAGATATGTGACAATAACAAGGGAAAACTCTATGGTTTAAAATCGCAAGTGGGGTGTGCTATGGCTGTATTTTCTTACCATATTTATCCAGTATCTATGCTGAGGAAATTATCAGAGAAACTGGATTATACACAGAATAAGGCGGCAACAGCATTGGCAGACGACTTGCTAACAACCTCCAAAACAAGACAAACAACCTCCCATGTGGAAATGACACAACGTTGCTTCCTCAAAGTGGGGCTGACTTGAAGTGCTTGCTGACGAAGATCAAAGATTGCCACCTGCAGTATACATCTCAATGTAAACAAGACCAAAAGCGTCACAACTCGTCCAGGAGACAGCACCATGGGGCAAACACACTGCTCTGCTCTGGAGAAGCATGCTGGCTACTCCAAGAAAGCACACTTGGCAATATCAGCACTGCGCGACCAGAAGTCCTAATTAGGTGGCATCGTGCCACTTTTAACCCACAGCAACTCTACGCAAAAGAGAGCAAAACACTGCCACGTCCTGGGTCACCCTAACAATGATTCCCGTGATGGAGCAAATTGTGACAGCCACTTTATCAATTCCTCTAGCTGACAGCTTCCTTGTTTGTCGCTTTCCTTTCCATCTACTCTATCAAGCATGGTGTTCTCCTCCAGGGACTTGTTTCTCCTGACAACATGACCAAAGGACGTAAGAAAAAAAAACCTCTTCATCCTGGCCTCTGAGGAGCATTCTGGTCCACTTCGTCCAAGACAGATGTGTTTGTTCTTCTGGAGATCCACCATACTTTCCATACTCTTCTGCAGCACAATTCATACGCATCAACTCTTCATTGCTATTTCTTATTTAATATCCAACTTTCATAAGCCCATGAGACGATAGAAAATTCCAGGGTTTGCTCCAGGTGCACCGTAGTCCTCAAAGTAACACCCTGGCTTTTCAATACTCTAAAGCGGTCTTGTAGAGCACATCTGCCTGATGCAACTCATCCTTTTAATCTCTTGATTTCCACTTACTTGATCATTGATTGTGGATTCATGCAAGAGAGCTCCCAGTTCATATCTACGTATCATGATGCTACTTATTGTTCCAGTTATGAGGATTTTTGTTTTTTGTTTCTTTTTTACATTTGTAATAAACCATACTGCAGGCTAATCTTTGATTTTCATCAGCAAATGCTTCAAGTAATTCTCAGTTTTAGCAAGCATTGTGTCATATGCATATCAAAGGTTATTAATAATCCTTCTTTGCCTGTTGATGCTGTATTATGCCCCATATTATCCAGTTTCTCTGATTATTTGGTCCACATATGTTGGAAACAGAACCAGGAAGACAATTTATGTGGACAAATTCTTTGTACTCATAATTAAGAATTGTGAGGCTGAGACTTTGGTGGGAGGCTTTCAAGCTCTTCTATCTAAAAAGTCATTCTCAACAATGTCCCTGTCTGTAATAATACCAATTTTAAGATGTTGCTGGCAAGCGTAGGGATTCTACTATACCCTTGAAGGTGAATGACTTAAAGGTTAGCTGCTTGAAGGTTGTCTATTGTCTATCATCAATAGCAATCAGAGCACTCCACCCTAATACCCCTCACCCTAATAAGGATCATATACTGCTTCCAAGAAGAAGAGCTCAGAGATATTTAAGATCAAATTTACTCAGAGGTGACCAAGTTAAGCCACCATCTTAATTCTAAAAACTTCCATTCTGTAAACCTTCAGTATCTGACAGTGTTTCAATTTATGCAGAGGCGTCCAGATGCATAAGGTTTTCTCTCTACCAGGTTCAATTCCTCCACAGTAGTCTGGAGTCTGTTTCTCGTCTTGTCTGTGACTTTGTCATTGCTTTCAGGGGCTTTCATGTTGTTATGATTCTGGGAGTTATGCCATTGGTACTCAAATCCAAATAGGATCATCCAAAATAGCTTCCAGACTAAGAAAAATTGCAATAGCCACATCGAATTCCCATATAAAACTTAAAATTGTGTATATTTACTTGGGAATTTGGTACATTAACAACAGTTGGGGTAAGTAAAGGGTAAAGGCAGTGATTGGTCCATATCAACTCTCACCTTTCTTCAGACAACAACCAAATCTCTCTTAGATCATTGGTCTCTGAGGTATGTGTTCTCTTGGCCTTTGTCAGGAAACTGCCTGTCTGTTGCTTTCCCCTTACAGTCTCACAGTCTCAGTGTTGCTCCTCTGTTCTGTCTCACATTTTCCTTGCCTGAGCCTCTGGTACTGGCCTGGTTCCTTTACTCTCTCCTGTAGTCTTTGTGCCACATTTGCTGGTGTCTCTGGTCTCAGACGCCCTCATTTCAGACGGGGATAATGGACATGCTCTTCATGTGATGGTACTGGGATTTCTCTCTCCGCTCCTGTTTCAATGACGGCTACTGCATGTGGCCAAGGTGGGGTAACGAAAATTGGCCAATCCCTTCTATTAGGGCTGCTGTTGTCATGGCTAAATGCCATTGAATCATTTCCAATTTGAAGCAACCCTCCGCCCAATGGAATGAAACGCTGCCTGGTCCTGTGTCATCCCAATTGTTCCTCTGCTTGAGTCCACTGATGGAGCTACTATGTCAATTCATCCCCTTGAAGCCCTTCCTCTTTTTGCTGCCCCTCCACTTTACCAAATGTGATGCACTTCTCCACAACTGACGTCTCCTGAAAACATGCCCGAAGTATATAAGACAACGTTTTGCCATCACTATCTGTAAAAAAAATCTAACTATATTCCTTCCAAGACAGAGCTGTTTGACTACTCAGCAATTCCCAGTATTTTAAAAGTTCTTCTCCAGCAGGATAATTCAAACACATCAGTTCTTTCATCTTCTTTAGTCTATGCAATTGAAATACACTGGCTTTGGTCGGTCACACTGTACTCCTCAAAGTACCATCTTTACTTTTCAGTACGCTAAAGAGTTCTTGTGCTTCAGACTTACATAATGTTACACACTTTTTATTATTGTTCTACTACATGATTAAGGGGGTTACAGACACGTGGGTCAAACTCAAAACGAAACCCTCAGCCATAGATTAGATGTCAACTCAGAGCACCTCTCGAGCGCAGGGTCACAGCGCCCCTGTGAATTTCTGAGACTCGAATGGTTCACGGCACTGTCTTTCTCCCCTGCTGGAGCCTCACTTTGTTTCCATTGACTTGGGATCCACAGGACGCCATACTCACTGGCCTGTGGTCTTCCTGCCTTCTGCACCATTGCGTGTGGCTGCATGAGTCCACAAAGGGGTTTATCAACTAGTCATGGGCTTGTGAACTTGAGTGGACTGAGTTGCAATGCTTTCTTGACATAGAACTACTTCTTGATATGAAGTTCTGTCTTATACACATTATGAGTGTCAATGGATTTGTTTTTTTAGTCAACCTCGCCTAACACATGTATGTACAACAAAATGAAAGACTGCTCAGTCATGTAGCATTCTCACCGTTGCTGCTATGTCCAAGGCCACAATTGTAGCCGTTGTGTCTCTCCATCTTGTTGTGAGCCATCCTCTTTTTCTCTGCTCTTTTGCTTTGCAAAATATGACCCCTCCCCCCAAGAACCGAAATGTCCTGATAACAGAGTCCCACTCAGTCAGGTGGTGGAAGTTACAGAGAGATGGACACAAGATTCATCTTAAGAAAGGTCATTTTACCACAAAGGCAAAGAACAGATAAAGAGTATTACTGCTAATGAGAACAATTTCCTAGAACTAAGACTGAAAACCATTTTTAATTTTTATCTATAGATCACTATAAAAATGCATAAAATCAAATAGAACAGAACACTCCTGCATTCACTATTGCTTAAAATGCTATTTTTCTTTGGTTCCTTACTAATTATATGGGTGATTCCATTATGAATTCACAAGTTCATGCATCAACCATTATTTATTGGAAGATTGTTCAAGGTTGCTCAGATTTTTGTAAAATTATTTTTCTTTATTTACATAAAAAGTTCAGCATTTTCAAAGCTCTGAAAGTCAGGAACAAAAATAAGAATGTCTATAAGTAAACAATCAGCCTATTTATTCCAAGGAGGAAAGTCTTATAACATGCATAGAAGCAGGTGTAGCTGGTCTTACACTGACATTTTTCTGTTCACCAAGTCATGCTTTATTGACAAAATAAAATGGAATAAAACTTCATAAAGAATAACTATTCCTTAGAAATGATTCATGATACCTTTAGGCTACATTCTTGACATTCATATTTAGCTCAGATTAAAGGTTCTGATGGTAACATAAAACAGACTGCATAAACTCCTCAGGAAGAAATTGGAATTTGCAAGCTCTTTAAATTGTGCTAAATAAAATATTTGTAATTAGATTCTTCTTGATATCTTTAAAAATAAGAGAATGAAGAGTGATAGATATCAGTATAGAATTCCTTACAGGAAGCTATGTAAAGAACCTAGATGGAACTGTTTCTTCAAAACAAGTATGGTAAGACTTTGGGTATTTCCAGGGGGATCTGTCCCTGGACAAAGACCCCACACTTGCTAAACTAGAAGGAAAGCCAGAGTGAGGATAACCCTGAATGAGATCAATCGACGCAGGGACTGCACCAAAGATCTCAAAACTGAGCCAGGATTGTGAGGATGATACAGGCAGGGTTCCCTACTAGTCTACTGTGGGTCAGTTTGAGTTGGAACTGACATGGCCACAGCTGACAGGAAACACATTCTTAGCAGCAATACAGTGCAGATACTTCTAATTCCAGCGTATTATTTTCTAACAATGAATAAAGCAACAAGATGCAAAGTGTGTCTGTGCTTGGTGAACAATGTCACACTATCTTTTTTTTCTTTTTTTCATGAAGAAAATAGGAATTGTGTAAAAGTATTTTCAAAGTTGGGGTCATTTTACATTTATAACTTCTGTTCAAATGTTCCCTTGTCAGCTTATCATATTTGTCAATATCTTAAAAGAATCAAGAGAAAATATTATTTTATGTGTGGTTTATGCCTAAGACCCCCAAGAATATATAGGATATATTCACACACTCATTGTTTTTAGGTGCCACCAAGTCAGTTCGATAATTCAATTCTGGCTCAGTGATTTTTTAGACCTGGCCTGGACCAGGCTGCCCCTGCACCAGGCTCACAAGAAGGAGAAAAACACCCTGCTGAACTTCGCAACCCCTGCTTCTGGCATCTCATAGAGCTGCTCTATCCCCCAGGCAGGGCAGAGCCCTTCTCCCTAGCATTCCGGGAAGCAAGTTTAATAAACAAGATGATGTGTGAACAGGTCACCTCTAGACCCCAAACTTGCAAATGCAGCACAAGAAACCTCCCTTCCTTTTATCAGCCAGTAGGCCTTTAGTTCAAACCCTATAATTGTTGCTTTGGCCCAGCACCAGACAGCTTCTCTAGCCTATCGCGGTAGGTGGCAGAATCCATCTGGGAGTTCTTTTCCCTTGCCTTAATAAAGTCTTTCTGTACTTTTCATTCATGATAGGGTCTTGTCGTCTTACTGTGCTTGCACCCCACCTCTCAGTAATCACGTGTGCACACACATGCACACAGAATCCTGCCTTGCATCATTCTCGTGATATTCTGATGTTTTTGCCCATTGTTGCAGCCACTGCGTCAATCCACCTTGTTGGGGGTTTCTTACTTCAATCTCCCTGCCTCCCATCATACCAAACAGGATGGTCTTTTCCAGGGACATGCGTCACTTAAAACAAAGGACGTGATATGAAGTCTCATTATCTTCCCTTCTAAGGAGGCTTCTGTCTTTACTTTTTCTGTGCCAGATTTGTTCATTTTTTGGTAGTCTGTGGCCAGAAAGTTATTAAATAACAACCATGAAGCCCATTCCAGCTAGTTCATTTTAGAAAATGTCCTCAACAGTATTGTAAAGAAGTCAATGGCTGGCTAAAGACAAGCAATATCTATCCCTGGAGTATCTCCCTGGGGATTTTGGGGTCAATCCTTTCCAAATAGAATAGGAGTTGAGTAAAATTGATGTTGGAGAGATGAGGAGAGAGATAAACTCAAGTGTATATTTACATCACCAAAGTGAACAATGAAGAATCACTGACCTGTTATAAGCAGCACATTGGAATATTACAATTTAGACTTTACAATTCTTAATTTAATTGCACTATAAAAAAACCCATGAAGAAAAAAATGAGGAGTGTGAGGGTTGTGTTACTTGAGGGTTGTGTTAGTCAGGGTTGACTAGAGAAACACATTCATAAACACACATATGTGTAAAAGAAAGAGTTTTATATAAAAGAGCAATTGAATATTGCAAAAAGATCCCAGCCCAGTCCAGGTCAAGCCCATAATTCTGATACTAGCCCATATGTTTGTTACCAGTCTATAAATTCTTTTTCAGACTCACATCAACACACGCAATGATGCTGAATGCAGGAAGATCACAATTAAGTGGGTGGAAAATTTTGTGGGTCCAGTGGTGATAGAAGCATCTCAGCACTGGCATGGGTCTTCAAGTAACTCCTCAGGTCCAGTTCTCTGGCTCCATCAGCATCTCTCCATGTGGCTGTCAACAGTAATTTCTCCCAGGGAATGAGAATGTGACCTGTCTTCAGTGAGCTTTTTATCTCCTTAGCACTTCCAAATGAGGTCATCAAGCCTGACTGACAGTTAAACTCCACTACTTAACTCTTAAGTCTCAAACTGACAACAGATTATGTAACTGCCGAAGGGCTTTCTCATATCTAGCTTCCTGTTTTTTTCTGGAGTTATTATATGACAATGGGTCACAATATCCTTTCAACTACATTTATTTAAAATAATGAATTTACATTAATCACCTGGCATGTGTTAGATTACCTAGGTTATAATCATGAACAAGGCAGGAACCATCATCCCCTTTCCCATACATTATCAAATCCAGTGGTGTGGGATAATCATAACTAGCCTCCTGGTTTCATTTACCAAGTATATTTGACAATTCTCTAATATCTCTCATTGGCAACTTTCTTAACTTTCCAACCGAAATTAACAATTTTTACCTTAGAGACTCCCATCAATTTTCATATGCATTTCCACTGCAACATATTCCAAATTATAATGTAATATCCTCTGCAGTTTTCTTCAGACAGGTCTTTTGTAATTTTGGTTAGATTTATTCCCAGGTATTTCAGCTTTTGTGTGGCTATTGTGAATGCTACTGGTTCCTTGACACCTTTTTCTGTATTCCCATTGCTGATCTATAGGAATCCAATTGATTTCTGCTTGCTAATCTTGTACCTGGCTACTCTACTAACCTCCTCTCTTGTTCCCAACAATTGTGTAGTGAACCACTGAGGGTTCTCAATGTATAAAATCATTCCATCTTCAAAATAGCAAGCGTCACTGCTTTATTACCCAGTTGTACACCATTGATATCCTATGGCATTGGCTAGGACTTCCAACATAATGTTCACTAGAAGATCAGGGGAATCTTTGTCTGGTTCTCTTATTCAGTAGTAATATCTCAGCTTCTCTCCACTGAGGATAATAACACCTATTGGTTTTTCCTATATGGATTTCATTGAAATGATCATTTTCCATTATAATTCTATCTTCATGAGCGTTTTTATTAAGAAGGGATGTTGGATGTTATTAAATGCCTTTTCTGTATCAATTTACATGATCATATGTTTCCTGGCCTTTTATGTGGTGGATTGCATTGTTTGCTTTTGAAATGTTGCACCATCTCTACATCCCAGCTATGAATTCCATTTGATGATGATGTCTTATTTTTTTTGATAGCCTGTTGCATTCTCTTGGTCAAAATTTTGTTGAGGATATTTGCATTTATGCTCATGAGAGATATTGGTCAGTAGTCCTCTAGCCTGGTGGCGTCTTTGCCTGATTTTGGTAAAAGTGTTATGTTGGCTTCATAGAGTGAGGTTGGGAGTTTGTAATCACTGTCTATGTTCTAGGAGATGGTGTATAGAATTGATGTTATTTCATCTCTGAAAGCTTGGTAGAATTCTCTGGTGCAGCCATCTGGACAAGGGTCTTTTTTTTTTTTTAGTTGGAAGCTTCTTGATTATCTTGTCTATTTCTTCTTTTACTATGGATCTATGGAAATTCTTGCAGTCCATATGATTTAATTAGGAGAGGCATTAATTTTCTAGGTTTTTAAAAATATTTTCCAAAATATGTTCTCCAAATTATTAAATTTTTGGAAGCATTTTTTCATTATACTATGTTAATCTTTTTATTTCATTCTGGTCTATTGTGACTTCTTTCATTTTTATTCTAGATGTTGTAGCTTTCTCCTTTTCCTTTGTTAAGTTTGTCATCCATTTGTTAATTTTGCTGATCCTTTAAAAAACAAGTTTTTGTTCTGCTGATTTTTCATTGTTCTTCTATTTTCCAGTTCATCTATCTCCACTCTAAGGTATATTTATTTTCTTTTGGTATTAAAAGGATTATACTGTTAACTCTGTTCTAGCTGTGGTGGGGTGTGTGCTGAGTAAAGGTGCTGATCATAATTCTGTCCTCTTTTATCATGTGTGCATTTATTGCAACAAAGTGGCCTCTGATAATTAACTTTGCTGTGTGCCATAAATTGGTACATTGGATCACAATTTTCATTAGTTTCTAGGAATTTGTTAATTTCCCCTCAAATTTGGCCTAACGGCCATTCTTTTATAAGAAGCATGTTTGGAGAATGATGACGGCAGTGAACGTGCGAAGGTGCTTACAACAGTATGTTTATGTATTGGAAAAATGATGTACGAGCCCCTAATAAAATGATTTTTAATTTAAAAAATTAAAAAATTCAATTGTTTGTCTTTGATTTTTAAATTATTTCTATTAATGATTTCTGACTTTATGGCCCTGTGGTCAGAGCATGGGGCTTGAAGGACTCTGGGGTTTGAGCTGTCTCAAGCTTGCCTTGAATATAGCATGCAGAGTACTTTTGAGTATGAGTCATGTACATTGGAGAAGAACATATTTTGCTTTATTTGCTGCTGTTTGGGGACTCTGAAAATGTATATTGGTGGAGTTGTTTGTGTTGTTCAGCTCTTAAACTTCTTTATTTTCTTCCCTGTTGATCTATCTTTTTTGAGGGCTGTGTATTGGCATAACCTACTATAATTGTTGATCCAGTGATTTCATTTTTCATCTAATTGAGGTTTTGGATTTCAAGGGTCTTTTGTTGGGCACATCTATGCTTATTATGTTAATTGGTTCTTGCCCTACTAATCTCTTGAGCATTATGTAGTACATGCTTGTTTCTCATTATGTCATATACCTTGAGGTCTATTTTGTGAGAGATTAGTCTTGCCACCCCTTGGGGTTTTTCTAATTGTCATTCACCTGGTATACTTTTCACCATCCTTTGAGCCTTGGTCTATTTTTGTCTGTGAGCTTGGGTGCTTTTCTTGAAGGAAGAAGATTGATGAATTTTGTTGTCTAATCTAGTCTGCTATCCTTTGTATTTTAATAGATGCTTGTAAACCATTAATATTCACTGTAATTAAATGTAAATGTAGACTAGTTGCTGCCATCTTGTACCTTTTGAATTTGGTATTTTCCTTTCTTCTCCTTTGTAGGATAGTGTGTGTGTGTGTGTGTGTGTGTGTGTTTAACTCTTGTCTTCCTATTTTTCATTGAGTCTGTAATGCTTTGGGTTCTGTTTTCAATGTGTTCATTTCTGGGTGGCATTAGACCCTGTGGTGATACCATGTTTGTGTGCTGCAGTTGTTTGTTTGTTTTTTTCCCATAAAGAACTAGAAATTATTTTTTGTAATCCTGGTCTTTTTTGTACACTTTCTCTAAAGCAGCATTCTCTAATTCACAAGGGTCACCTGATTCACAGCAAGATTACAGTTGTGAAGGAGGAAGAAACATAATTCCATTGCTGGGGTTCACGACAACATGAGGAACTGTATTAAAGGGTTTCAATGTTAGGATGGCTGAGAACTGTGCCCTAAATGTCTCCTTACTAGAGATAACTTTTATAGCCTTTGACAGAAAGTTTTGCTAGATAAAGGACTCTTGGATTACAATAGTTGTGTTTCAACTTTTGGAACACATTGCTCCAGTTTCTTCTTTCCTGCATGTCTCTGTTAGAGGTCTGTGCTTATTCTTATCTGTCTATATTTACATGAGACTTATTTTTTTCTCTCTGGCTTCCCTCCTGATTTTCTCTTTTCTTGAATTTGGATAATCTGATTATATATATATATATATAGATATAGATATAGATATAGATCTTAATGCATTTTGGGCGGTGGGGTGGTGTTAGAAGGGGCTAATCTAATAGGTATTCTCACAGCTTCCTGAATGATTATCCTCTCCTCCTTTGTGATATTGGGGAAGTTCAATTCGAAGAACTCCTTTATTATCTTAATTGTAGGCTTATTTATTTTTTCCTCTTCATAGATCCCAATGATTTGAATATTTCTTTGTTTCATAGAATCTCACATCATCCTCAGGCTTTTTTTAGACTCTTTTTTGGTTTTGTTTTATTGCTTTTCTTGCTTGTTGAATTCTGCTTGGCTATCTTTGGGGTTGCTGATTTGGTGTTCCAGTGTTCTTCCATTCTACTGCTGAGATCATTCACCTCTTTATCTCTTTCTGCTGTGTCATTCCTTCAAACCTGCACTTCCCTTCAGTGTTAGGATTCTGCTATCTTGGTTCTTTCATCAGTTTTTAAGATTGATACCTTTCTTTTCAATATGACATTAAACAATATTCTCACATATTATTTTACTGGTGGTTCAAGGACTCTGTTTTCGGTGTAAACCACTGGTCATTTTCAGTTATTGATCTTGGTTTCTCTAGATTCTTTGCAGCTGCTGGTGTTGACTGTTGCTTGCCTAGTATCTTGGGTGACCTGATGGTGGAGTCTAATCTTCAGGGATGTGAAGCAGGGAGTTACTGGCCCTTTAGGTTAGGACAGAATCAGAGAGGTGCTGGAAAATGTAGAAGAGGAGGGGGTGTTAGATGGGTGAGAGGATGATACATGTTTAGGTGCTCAGGAGTAGTTTTTTTTGTGATATTAATCACAGGAAGCTTTCTCTAAGGTGCAGGAATCCTTAATGAGCTAGAGAAGAGAGTTTTGGGAGATGCAATTTTACTTCATAAGCGAAAGGAGTGTGTGTTGTAATGAGTTGGAGGGAGCAGGCTTTATGGCAGTGGTTCTCAACCTCCCTAGTGCCATGCCGCGTTAATACAGCTCCTCATGTTGTGGTGATCCTCGACCATAAAACTATTTCCATTGCTATTTGACAACTGTGATTTTGCTGCTGTTATGAATTGGGTGACCTCTGTGAAAGGGTCATTTGATCCCCAAACGGGTCACTACCCACAGGTTGAGAATTGCTGTTCTAGAGGTTACTGTGGTTGGGGTAAGGGAAGGATATAACGAATCTCCCAGAGCCCCTTTTAGCTCATTATACTATGTAAGGAGAATGCAGTCTTTCCATTACTGTGCTTACAACAGTGGATTCCTGTACAGCTCAGAACTATCTGTTCCTTACACATGGTCCTAAGGCATAAATGGACTGTTATATCTGATGTCCAAAATCAGAGGGGCATCTGATCTAGTCTACAGTTGGAAAATCACTGAGAAACCTGAAAATGCTGAGTTCCTTTTCCATGGCGGAGTGTGGAACATTGTTTTTTTTCTTTCTCACACCAAAAGAAGAACAATCTGACAACCTCCTTTAACTCACTTTCCTGCAGATGCCAGCAGCTCCTCTGTTACACATGTGCTGATTCTACCTCCAACTAGCTAGGTCTATCTATCTGCAGTGCCACCAAGGGAGAGGGTTGGGCCTTGACTAGGGACTATCACCAATGGAAACTCTCCCTCCTGGGCCACCACAGCTTCCAACATCCAGAATGGGTGTCCATGGGATGCCACTGGGGTATAGACTTACCCGGGGCTATTTTGCCAAGCTGTTGAGTGACTGAAGATTTTGTGGAGTGGGGTGGCGTGGGCCAGAGAGGCAGTAGGGGCAGGGAGTTGACTCCACATGACAGGGAAACAAAGTGTGGGTGGGTGTATGAAAACAGACCATGCACATGATGAACATAGCTGTGTTCTCTGGGGGAGAACAAACATAAGAACCCTGGGGTGCTATGAAACCCACCCTCATTTCTCAGTCCCCCAACACAGTGACCTCGCCCTCAACTCTGGTGATCCCACAGTGAGCATTTCACATGGGATTCCACTTCATCACCATCTTCTCCAAACCTGGGGGACATATAATTTTGATAGTGGTTTTTTTATCTAATAAGGATTAAAGCCACATTTTTGTTCTTTTCATTTTTGGAAATCAGAACCAAAAGATTCCCTGTAGTTTTTGAGGAAATAGTAAGGTTATAGAGAGTTGAACTGGCTCAGTACGATTAGTCAGAAATGGATGGAACCATTAGTGGTAAGAAAATGAAATATTTTCAAAGAGAGTGTGCTGAAAACACAACTGAATAATTAACTGCAATATAAAAATGAAGCCTATGAATCATCTTCAGATTAAACAGATTTACATGAGAAAGATGATATAATGGAATGTTGTTGAGTTCATACTTTTACTTTTTAGCAAAAGGATAACATTTCTAATGTCATTGAAAAACTATTTAGGAATTAGTATAGAAAACAAACACTAAACTTATTGTGCCTGCAAAAATAAATGCAACTGTAGGAAAAAATAAAGAAGAAGTAGCTGAGTTTGGGAGACAATCAACTATCTTGATATTGACTGTGAATGACAGAAAAGAGAAAATACTCCTCTGAGAGTGGTCTAGAGTTTGACAAGTGATTAAACTATTTAACTGTGTGCTTTACAATTTTTCCCTTTATATTAAAAGTCTATAAAGAGTATCAGCAGAAGAATGTCTGTTCTTGTGATCAAAGGACCAGAAAATGAAGAAGCACCCTGGGAAGACAGAATACTTGAGGACAAAAACTGCTCTACTTCAGCCAAATACCAAAGAATAAAATGAATTTCACTCCTACCCCACCAACAAAAGTCTTTGAGTAACAGAAATATCCACCTTTATATGATAGAAAAGGTAATATCAGATAATAACCTTGTGGGAGTCAGAAACACTCATGCTCCCCGGGCCATAACAAGTCTATTTTCCTGTGGTATCCACGAAAATTAACTGGGGAGCTTGGACTCACTCTTCATTTGCCAGTGCAGTTTCAGAAAACTTATTCTCCTAAAACAAAATTAAATGATATACAAAGCCTCAAAAACAAACAAGAAACCTAAATGTCAAAATGCACAAAAAAATATTCATACCAAAAACCAGTTTAATCCCATCTGATTGAAAGTAAAAATAATCAATAAAAAGTAGAGAGATGACACACATGTTATAATTATTTTACAAGAATTTTAAAGCAGCTATCAAAGAAAAGTTTTGACATGTTCAATAACTCACTCACTTATGGTATTTTGATCTCATAATTTGACTCATGCATACATTTGCCACAAAGGGAAATATACATTTAAAAATATTCCTAGTCAAGCTTATATGTATTCAGAAGTATACTCCAATTCTCCCTTTCAAACCACTAGGTGTTGTGTCTATCCATGCATCTGCTATACAGCATAATTATTACAGGATTGTTTACATAACAATATTTACTTTGGTTGCCCTTAACCTTTATACCTCACTATATTATAATCACCAAGTTATTGTCACCATCATTTCCCCCACTTATCTCTTATTATATATAGCTATCCCTTTCTGAATTTCAGGACCATCTCAGATGACACCAAGATCAATATTTTGATAGAGTCCTCAAAGATAATTTTCTATATCCTAATTTGAGGAGCAGAAAGTGGAGTCTTCAAAGCTCATGCACCACTACCTAAGGGGCAAGTATTTGTATCTGCCTGCTTAGGCACAGGACAGTGATGGAAATCAAAGATAGATGCAAACAATTAGGTCTATGAGCTAATGGATCAGATGACCTGAACACTAGATCATGAGAAAAACTATATTATGCCTAGCTACAACTATACATATGAGCAAGAAACAAAATGCTGACAGAAGAAGTTCAGGCTGCTCTGAAAGTGTTAACCAAAAACAGAATTCTAGGAATTGATGGAATACCAATTGAAATGTTGAGCAGGCTGATGAATCCCGGAAAGCACTCACTCATCTATGCCATGAAGTTTGGAAGACAGCTACTTGGCTAACTGACTGGAAGAGATTCACATTTGCGCCAATTCCAAAATAAGATGATCCAAAGAATGCTCAAATTATAGAGCAATATCACTGATACCACATGCAAGTAAACAGTCCATCGAAAGGGAGCTTCAAGAAGTGCATGCCGAATTCAGAGGAAGATTTGGAACAAGCAATGTAATTGCTGCCTACTGTCAGGCGGATTGGAACAGAAAATACTGGAAGAATGTTTACTTGTATCAAAACAAAGTAAGGGTAGCTTTGAGAAGAATTGAAAATAGACTTGCGCTCCCCACTTCACTGAACTTTTTCAGAAATTGTAAATCAATCAAGAGACAGTTGTGCAAAAACACCAGGGAATACTGCGTGGTATGAAGTCAGTAAGGTATATGTCAGGGTTGTATCTTCTCACATACTTATTCGATCTGTATATATGCAAATCATTAGAAAATCTGGATTATACAAGAAGGATGTGGCATCAAGACTTGAGGAAGGTTTATTAACAACCTGTAGTATGCAGTTTAATCAATGCATTTGAATTGTGGTGCTGGAGTAAACTATTGGCAGTACTTTAGGGTACTGGAAGGACAAACGAATCTGAAGAAATAGGATGTGAATGCCCCTTCCATGCAAGGATGGTAAGACTTCATCTTCTAAAGTTAGATGTTTGTCTAGAGAGACGAGTACCTGAAGAAGGACATTTTTTTTGAGAGGGTCGAGTGATAAAAAGAAAGCTCTCAAGGCAATGGACTGACACAGTACCTTCACATATGAGCTAAAGCAGAAGAACAATTGTGAGCCAGCACAGAACCATACAGTCCGTGGTTCCATTGTACAGAAATTCACTATCCTACCTTCTAAAGAGCCTTCTGTCTCTCCCTCTTCCATGACACAATTGCTCATTATTCTGGCAGACCATGATAGAGAGCTATTATATAACAAGCATGATTGTGTGGCACTGTGTTAGGTTGGGGAGACTAGAGAAGCAAATTCATAGACACCCATGCACACAAGAGGGAGGTTTAGATACAAGAGCAACTGAATACGGAGAAAACCACGAGGCAGTGCTATAAACAGCATGGCACTGGGCTCAGCTTTCTGTTTATCCATATCTTTCTTCTTTAGCATTCTCTGCTTTTTCCCTTTTTATCTCTCTTCTCTCTTTCCCACCACAGTCTCAACCAGTTCAGTTTTTCTTTTGTTTGCTTGTTTGTTATTTTTGCTTTGTCTCTGCTTTGTATGTTGGTTTGTTACTGTTTTTATTTCTCCTTTTGTCTGTGTTTCCTCCTTTCTCTCCTTTTCTTCTCTTTCCCCTCTTTTTCTTTTCACAAGCCACTACTGACCTCCAGATCACTTCCAATCCCTACATAAAATTAAATATATCATTAAATAAAAGCAATTATATAGTGTTTCAACTATCCTATCCATATTCCTGAAACCTCACTTCAAAATATGAATTTTTAAAATTTTGTAAATGTTATGTAGCTCACGTAAATCTTGCCTGATATACCAAATGGCCCATATTTTAATTGAGTTTGACACCCCTGAACTAGAGGGTAACCAGGCAGATTTCAACAATTGGGAAAGACCCATTATGGGCAGAAAATCAAGCACAAATAGGAAATCATCACATTGAACAACTCCACCTAGAGGGTGAAAAGGGAAAGCAGTCCTCCAAATAGCATTAGATCAATGGTGGAAAGAAAGCACTAATGAAAGACACACACAGCACAAAATGATAAGATAGGTAGGTAGGAAAATATTCAACACAAGAGGTACAAGAGGACATCACGGAGTCCACAGATGGATGTAATAAGACTAAATATCAATGGACTGAAGTCAGGCATTATATGGCAGTGGTCAGCAGATTTGCTTAGAAAACATATCCCATCGATCTGCTGCCTACAGGAGACGCAACGCAAGCTCACAGACAAAATCAGGTTGAAAATTAAAGGCTGGAGAAAAATATGCCAAGCAAATGGCAATTCAAAAATAGCCGGGCTAGGGCTGAGCCCCGGTGATGTAGTGGTTGTGCGCGGGACCGCCATCCACTGGGATGGAGGTTCAATTCCAGCAGGGGCTTCACAGGAGCAAAGGCTGGGCCTCCTACTCCCACCACCAGAGGGCAGTGATATCCCCCTCCCAAAAAAAAAGCAGGGTTAGCAATCTTAATCACTGATAGAATTGATCTCAAGGCACAAATCATAACAAGAGACAAGGAAGGAGACTCTATAATGCTCAAGGGAACAGTAGACAAGAAGCAGTGAGCATAATAAATATATATGGGTTGCCCAATGAAAGACCCTTGTAATTCATAAGCCAAACACTCTAAAAGATGAAAAAATAATCCTTGTACCAACAATTATAATAGATGACTTTCATACATGACTCTCTGAAAAAGATCACAGGGAAAGAAACTTAACAAGGAGGCTACTGATCTCAACAGAACAATTGGACAACTTGATCTGATAGATATTTTCAGAGCTTTCCACATTCTTTTCAAGCCCACCTTCCACAGACTCTGAGACAGACTACATGCTTGTACACAAGCTGAAACTGAGTAAATACAAGCACATGGAGATTGACCACTATGTCATAAGCCTGGAAATCAACAAAACGAGGGTGGAGAAAACAAGGGAAAACAATTGGAGGATGAATAACTCCCTACTGCGAAAGGAGTGGCTCTGGCCCAGGTCAGAGAGGAAATCTGGAATTTTCTAGAAATCAGTGAGAATGAAAATATGATGTACCCAAAGCTTTGGGACACAACAAAGGTGAAGTTTGATAGCAATATAAAGATGAAGTTTGATAGCAATGATGAAGTTTGATAGCAATATATTCACACATGAGAATATATTCACACATGAGAATATATTGATAGCAATATATTCACACATGAGAAAAGAAGAATGATATCAAATAGAAGCTCAGAACCCACACATTCTGAAATGTGAAAGCCCAGAAGAGCACATTCCGGATTTCTGTCTAAAGTAGAAAAGGCTGAGACCAGAGGCACCAGAGACTGTGGCCCAAGTAGGGAATAAGAGGAGCAGTATTGAGACTATGGGAATATGAATTAGAGACATTACAGGGGTTCCTTGTCTCACAAAGTAGAGGAGTAGCTGAGGACTAGAGAAAGGCTTATCTACTGGATGAGAAGAGGTCTTAATATGAACCAATGACTGCATCCTCACTGCTTTCTGATCTTTAGTAATCTATTAACTTTCCTAATAACAGCCATTAATATGAATATTATCTATGAGTTCTGTGTGGTCACTGCAATGATTTCTCAAACTTAGCAGAGTAGTAGAGTGGCACGGGAAATACAATGAGTAAAAAATAATGGAATATGGAGACCTGTGTGATCCCTGTTTCTTGGTAATAGGGAAGCTAGAAGAAGTCAGATATGGTTCCATATTGTACTGTACTGTGCCAATGTGATTCATAATTTTGCAAAATATAACCAATTTTCACTTAAACAAGTTGCTATTTTGTTGCTTTTGAGAATAGGACTCTAGTACCTTTAAATCACAAAATTTTGGAGGAAGAATACTTACCCACTTAGTTTGTAAACTGTTCCTGGTATTGGATAGAAAATAGGGTTTGTTGTATTTATATAGCTGCAACCAAAGAAATATAATAGCAGGCTTTCTCTGAAGTTACAAGCAAGGGAACATATTTTTATAGTGATTGCTTTTAATTGCTTAATTATTTTATTCTTTTGAATATACTTTAATCACTAGAATAAGTAATATCCAATGTTTCCTACTCTTTTTTTCCTTGAAAGATTTTTAGGAAAGTGTATCTGAGGCAAGGAGCTAAAATAAACAATTTTGGAGATCCGGCACTACATGACTTCCTGGGAAATCTGGAAATAAAAGGAATGTACTCCCCCTAGGCTACTTGAATATCATCTTATTATGAATAAATATGATAATTGCCTAACAAAAAATACTTTCTCCATCCTAATCTTGATAACTTTATGATTTTGTTTTAGATAATTGATGCAATTTTCTTTAACTAGAAGATGTTGAGAAACAAAGCAAACAAAGTATGGAATAGAAACCTGCACAAAGCTCTAATAAGGGATTTGTGTCCCAAGAGCAGATTTTCCATCTATTAGACGGCCCTAAAGCCAGATTCGTTATTGTGTTTATTTTCATTTGTTTTCTCAACTATGCTTATGTGTGTAGGTGCCTAGAATTTTTTAAAGTACACAGATTAAAAAATTCATATAAAAATAATAAACATACACAGAATAAATATTAAGCAAAAGTCATTTAAACATTTACCAATGGCCCAAATGGCAATAATTATTTTGCAAATGAGACCTCTACTATGCTTATATGTGTATGTGCACAGAATAAATTTCTAAATGTACATAGAGTAATAGATTAACAAAAATAATAATAAACCACATGTGCAAAGGATAAAAATTTAACAAAAATATTTAAGTCAATGACTGGAATATCCAGTAGTTATTTTGCATATTAGATCAACTATTCAGATATTGTTTTAAACACTTGATATGTTTCTTTTTCTAACATTCAGCATTTATAACAATGATTTCTAACCTTTAATATCTAATATTACAGAACTGACTGCAAAGTGCAGTCAACAAACCTCATTCCAGAGGAATTCCTATATTCTCTAAGTAACATGTAAGGATATATATTTTTTCACTATATTCAAATTCTTTTCCTTCTTTTACAATAAAGAGCATGAAAAAATAAATTTACTTTTTGTTCCTCTCCATTGAACATCATGTAATATCCAGTTTTTAAGTGAATCGTATATTTTTGTAGTGAATACAAGTAATATGTACACCATATAATTTATATATGATGCATAATTTGCCATTTTTACAGCTTTTACATGCAAAATCCATTTACAACTTACATTCATCATCTTTTGCAACCATACAATTATCCAGATATACTTGTTTTCACTGAGCTCTCAAAGATGAAGAAAATATTTGGAGAAAACACATTAATGAATACTTTCTTCCTTATTAGCCATAATGCTCAAATATTTACCAAGATATACAAATAAGTCAGTAATAAACTTTTAAGCAGAGAAAAATCATATAAGTTAAGCAATAAAACAAAACAAAAATAAAAGCATCAATAAACCATCTTTGTCAATAACAACATTGAATAAAAATGAATTGAATTCACCCATTAAGAGACAAAAACTAGCAGAAAAGTTGGTAAAAGAAGACATCGGTCAGTGTAAGACATGAAAAAAATTATACATTACCAAGGGTTCATGAGGAAGGGATGTTGGGGGGAAGGAGGAGAAAATTGAGAAGTTGATACCAGGGGCTCAAGTAGAAATAAACTGCTTTGAGAATATTGAAGGCAACAAATGTACATATGTGCTTGACACAATGGATGGATGGATTGTGATACGACTTGTACAGGTCCCCAATAAGATGATTTAAAAAAACCCACAATGGAATAAATATGAAAACAGTAGCCTCTGTAATGCTGCTTGCAAGAAATGTACCATAAATATAAAGACAAACAAACCAAGAACCATAGAATAGACAAAAAAATCAAATTAACAGTGCTCAAAAGAAAGCAAGGGTAGAAATAGCAATCTCGGACTAAAAAGACAATCAAGCAAATGACATAATGAGAAGCAAAGAAGGTCAGGACATAATTAGGAAAGCTTTAATTGAACAATAAGCCATGGCCATAAATATCTATATGTACCAACTGAAAATCATTAGTGCACATTTATCAAATTCTTACAGAAATGAAGAAACAAACATACCATAATGTGATAATTCTAGGAGTCTTCAGTGCATCACTTTTCACAAAAGACTCATCAATTGTAAAGAAAACCATCAAAGGAGCAAAATAGTTAAACAAAAATTAATCAACTGGATATCTTAGACATATATAGAACACTTCACCTAACAAAAACAGCTCACTTTTCCCCATGGCATCATGGGAAAATATGCTCATGGTATCAACTCTAGAATCAGTCATATTTCAGGCCATCCATTAAACATCCATAAATTCAAAATCAGTGAAATATTAAAAAACACTTTTTTGGATTACAATGCTTTAAAATTAGAAATCAACCAAAGAACAATCAACTCCCCCCAAAGTCAAACACTTGAAAATTGAATAGGACTTAAAAATCATTAAGTAGTAGAACCAACACAGAACACAACCAAGATTCCTTGAAAGAAAAGAGAACAAAATACAAATGGATCAAAATATTTGGTACACTGCAAAAGCACTACTCAGAAGGCAGTTGAGAACAACAAATACCAAAATACACATCTCATCAAAAATATAGAATACACAAATATCAAAAATACAGAAAGAATGAAAAGCATTGTAACACAACTACAACAATAGGAAAAAGAATAGCAAAGCAAATATGATACTGGAACAGAAATAAGAAGGATTGGGGCTGAGCCCCGGTGGCGTAGTGGTTGAGTGTGGGACTGCGGCCGACTGGCTTGACTGTTCAAGTCCAGCAGAAGCAAGGCTGGACCTCCCACTCCCACCAGAGGGCAGTGATGCCTATAATTTTTTTTTTTTAAAGAAAGATTGGGGCAGAAATAAATGAATCAGAAAACACAAAAATACTATAGAAAAAATCAGCAAGACAAGAAGTTGGTTCTTTAAGAAGATTAACAAAATTGGCTCAGCCAGCCCTCCTCTGTGAACAGCAGAGGTTTGAGAGCTAGCTGGTGAAGCTGAAGGTAGGTAGGGCTGGGATGAAGGCCAATCCCTGAGAATTTGAGGAGTGCAAAGCTATGGGTCTCCCTTCAGGATCATATTCCTAACAGGCCCTGCCCACAGTGTGGGAGCAGCTTCAGGTAGGTGAGCCTCTGAAGCAACATGAAGAGAAGAAAATAGCTTAAGAGGAAATTGGCTAACAGAAAGGATAGCCTTCTTGAACAATCCAACCATTATTCTAGCTCATATTCAACAGTGACACATGGCCAGTGATGACATGGGGTTGTGTGAGATAGTTCTTAGAGACAGTGGGTCAGAAACTCAGCGAAGTAATGGTGAAACTCAAGGCTATCTTCATGCCTAGTCAGATGGTATCAATCAAGTTGAGGTTTTGGTATTAGAAGAAACTCAAACACATATCAAATATCAGAACATCTCTGAAAAGAGGGGTACAACATCAAATGCAAGAATATTCAGTAAAAAGAAAAATTCTAAATATTCAGCCAGGAATTAAAGTCACTGTTTCCCTCAGAGGAAAGCCTCTGAGTTCTGGGAAGCAGTCACCATTACCTGGCCACCTGGAGTAGAGTCTTCTGTCACTGAATAAGTCCTTTTAACGCACATTCCAAATTTGATGGTGAGGGTCATAGAGGCCCTTGCCAGAAAATCCTATGAACAAGAAATGAAATAGGTGGCATAACAGAACCAAATGAGATTTTAAATACACTATTATGAAAAATTGTATTCCAGCAAAATTGAAAATCTAGAAAAAATGGATAAATTTCTACCAATGCATTATTTACCTATGTAAATCACACAGAAAAGAATTCAAGAAGACAATAACATGAAAAACATAGATCTAGTCATAAAAACTCCTAGTACTGAAAAATCCAGGACAAGATGGTTTCACTGAGGAATTCTACGAAACACTTAAAGAAAATTTAATAAAAATTCTATATGAAACATATCACAATATACAAATAGGCAATAATCCACTCAGCACATTTGTGTAGCCAGGTATCATTTTGATTTCCAAGTCAGCAAAATTCACCAAAGCATCAAAAAAATAATAAATTACAAATGGGATTCATATAAAATATGCAAGGATGGTCTAATATTAGAAAAAATCAAGGAAATTCACCACACAAAATAAGAGAGAATCTGATGATTATATCAATCAATGTAGAAAAGGCATTTGATGAACTCTAGAAATGATTCCTCATAAAACCCAATAAAAGGAATAAAAGGGGAAGGATTCAACATAATAGAAGCCATATATGTGAAATCAATGAAGAACATCTCACTTAATGGAGAGGAAATTAAAATATTCCCCTTTACAATGAAGCATTGACTTTTATCACCACTTTTATTTAATGTCATTCTGGGGTTTTTAACTAGAGCTAGAAGACATCAAAAATATATCAAAGGCAGTTACACAGGTACAGAAGAAACAAAACTCTCATTGTCCACAGTTGATAAAACCTTACATATAAAAAAACCCCAAAGATTCAATTAAAAAATTGCTGGAACTAATTGAAGATTTGAGAATGTAGCAGATTATAAAATCAAGATACAAAAAAATCTGTTGTGTTCCTATATATTAAAGATATTGATACTGAAAAAGAGATCAAACAATATCATTTACAATAACTACAAAAAGATAAAATATTTAAGAGTATATTTTATAGGGAAATAAAATATATACATAAGGAAAATTACAAAGCACTTCAGCAAGAAACCAAAAGAAATGTATTCAAATAGATCAACTCTCTATATTCCTGGATATGCACTCTAAACATTGTGAAAATTTCATTATTACCAAAAGCACTTTATAAATTCCGCTAAATTCTCATTCAAATCTCACTACAGTTCTTCAAAGAAATGGAAAAAACTATTCACCAACTTTATAGAGAAAGAAAGAAACCCAGGGTAAGTAAACACTATTAAAAAAATAAAAACAAAATAGGTGGCCTTTCACTCTCATAGTATAAATCCTAGAACATAGCCACAAGAATCAAAATAGCCTGGTACTGATATAGCAATAGATATGAAGACCAATGGATTAGACCTGAAAATCCATGATTACAAGCTACTACTTTCAGATGCCTAATTTTTGATAAAGGACTAAAACATATGAAGTGGAAAAGAGCCTTTCCAACAAATGATGTTAGAAAAAAAACAGATCTTTACCTGAAATAGGATGAAACTGGACCCATTCTTCACACCAAGTACATAAGTGAGCTCAAGATGGATCAAAGGCCTAAATAAAGGCCTAAATCAAAGGCCTAAAACCACACAACCATAAAGATCATGAAGAAAAAGATTGGGACACACTTAAGGTTTCTAATACAAGCCATAAACACACTTTCAAATGTAATGAAAAACATCCACACTGCAGAAAACAAAATAAAGGACTGTGCCTCTACAAATGCAACGCTTAAGTACTTCAAAAGACTTCCATCAGAAAAACAGAGAGAACCCACAGTTTAGGGAAAAATATTCAGTAATAATATATCAGATAATGTGCTAAGACACCAAACCTATAGACAACTATAACATCTTGTAAAGAAAAATTCAAGTAACCTAATCAAAACATTGGTTAGATGTCATGAATAGGCAATTTGTCAAAGAGAGCATCCAGGTAGTCACTAATTCTATGAGGAAATGGTCACCATCATTAACAATAAGATAAATACAGACTAAAACAGCAATGAGATATTGCTTCACCACGGAGGCTTTTAGTAAACTTCAATAAAAAACAAAATAAGTGATAGGGAGGTGCAAAGAGATCAGATGCTTATGCTTTTCTGGGGGATCTGGAGAACTCTGTAAGAATTATGGGACTCATAATAAAATAAAAGCAAAAGCAATTACCTTATGATCCAACTACCTCTCTCTGGTGTATATACACTAAAAAAGGAATACAACATGCACTGACACATGCAAACCTATGTTTTTTTTTGCAGCACTGTCCATAATAGCAAAATCTTAGAAACAACTAATAACTCTGAACTTAAAGGAATGGATAAACACACTCTGGTACATTCATACAATGGAAAATTGTATATCTGTAAACACCATAGTAATTCTCTTAAACACTCCCAAACATGGGCAAAACTATAGAACATTATGCTTACTAAAGTTTGTCTTCTCAATATAGATATTTAATGTCACCATTAGTATAAGAAAAAAACAAGTAAAAAGAAAAGTATTTTTTACATCAAAGACTTTGAAGTATACTTGGGGGTGAGGAATGGGATAGGGACAAGGAGAGGGATAGGATATTGAAGTGAGAAGGAGGATGGATTGTGTGTCAGGTGTAGGGGTGGGGTTGGAGAACAAAACCACATTTATTGGGAATTCATGGCATTATTACTGACTTCGTTTCTTGAGATGGGTTATGCAACTATATAGAATATGCTCCTCTAAAAATCCTAATTCTGCCTTAAAATTCTGCCTCTGGCTAAACCAGAGAATGTACACTGGTACATATAGGAACTGGAAACATAGGGAATCCAGGACAGATGATCCCTTCAGGACCAGTGGTGAGAGTGGAGATAATAGTAGGGTGAAGGGAGGGTGGAGTAGAAAGGGAGAACTGATGCTAAAGATTTGCATACAACCTCCTCCCTGGGGTATGGACAACAGGGAAGTGAGTGAAGAGAGACATCAAATGGTGTACAATATGACAAAATAATAATTTATAAATTATCAAAGATTCATGAGGGAAGGGGAGAGGGAGGGGAACGAGGGGCCAGGGAAGGAAGCGGAAAAATGAGGAGTTAATACCAAGGGCTTAAGAAGGAAGAAATGTTTTGAGAATGATGATAGCAACAGATGTATAAGTGTGCTTGGAATACAATGGATAGATGGATGGATTATGATAGGAGTTGCATAATCCTCTAATAAAATGATTTTTTAAATGGCAGAATTAAAACATCTGACAAATAATGTGTGAAATTGATGTGATAAGTAAATGAATAAAGAGATCTACAGAACAGGAAGCAAAAAACCAAACAAACCAAAATTAAAATGTGAAGTCTCACAGCCTAAGAGAAACTAAAAATAATGATGACTGTATAATCCCACTCAAGGGGTACGAATAACAGAATTGTAGGTGAATGGATATAATAGATGGTGTAATTCACAGAATATATATAATTCACTTTAGCTATGTAATGTAAGAATAAGGGATCCTGCGAGGAAAGGTGGGGGAGGGAAGAGATAAGGGGGGAACTCATATAAGAAGTTAAAAGAAGTAAAACATATTCTGAAACTGATGGCAGCAGCAATTTTATAAGTATGCTTATTTTAATAAAAGAAATAACAAGATAATAGTTTCAAAGCCCCTCCACATTCCTTATCCCTTGGTTAGACATATTGGTCAGAGTGGCTAATGAAAGGAGAAAAAGCAAAATTGAAGTGGATTTAGACTCCTTAATTACATTCAATTCAAACATATGGAGGGGAAATAAGATTTAGATATATTGTTCTCCTGAACATATTTCTTTAAACCTAGTAAAATGTTATTATGTAAAGCTTAATTAAATGCTTTGAAGCAATGTGCAGAGAAGCCACAGAAAAATATTCTGTTTTTGCAATAAGTCATATAATAATACTGTTTTTGCTATTAGCAATTATTTTATCATTTTAAATGTATCAAACATTTCATATATAGTTTACACCTTAATTTATTGATATATAATTCAAAAGTACTGTTTCCTAATTGCTTTATCATTTCTTACACCTTAAGTATAATACATGTAAATTACAGACAATTGATAAACTTGATAATGAAAGGAAGAAATATTGCAAGGATTCTATCAGGTTAAATAAAATAAACTGCTTCTATTTCATTGTTTTATTTTAAATTGATCAATTTGTTATTCAATTCAATCAATGCAAGCAAACGGTTCTTGCATAAATTGTAAGAAACATTTCTTACATAAATAAATAAAAATAAAATTATCTATTCTTTTAGAAAAGTAATTGTGCCTTAATTTCTATGTGAACAAAATATTAGGAAAGCACAATTGAAGACATGTCTATCCTGAGCTTGGGCTATCTGAGGCCTTTTCCAACAGCAATCAAAGTTCATCTCTTTTAGACTCCTTTATCGGTCCTCCCTCAAGTCAAAACAAAGACCAACCCCACTGCCACTGAAGCGATTCTAACTCAGAGTGATCCTGTATGACAGAGAATTGCTCCTTATGGTTTCAAAGTAAGTGAATTACTTCATCTTTCTCCCTTACAGAGTTTGGGGGCTCAACCCACCCACCTCTTGTTGAGCAGGCGGATACTTAACCCCACTGAGCTACCAGGTCCATAAAAGGAATCATTAACTGCGCCTTTAAAAAAAATGCACTTCTGGGGAAAAGTTACACTGTAGTATCTCCCTGATGGACTTTATAAGGTGAAAGGATACGAGTAATCTATACCATTATTTCACAGCTTATCGTACTTTTTCTTTCTCAATAAGATATTCCATATGTCTGCCCACTTTGTCTTACTAAAAGAAGCTTTCATATATCAGCTTTGTAACAGCAACTTTTTTCTCTCACTCAATAAAGTACCATTATTATAATTAAATGTGCTCGGTGTTTGATAGAAGTGTACTTAGAAAGCTTCTTCATTAAATTAATGAGATACGTAAATGACTACAAAGAGTTTGAGCCCAAACAGAACCCACCTGCATGTAGCAAGAGCACCTGATTGGGGGATTCCATTCTAGCACACATGTTGTATTTCTCAATATAATACAGTCCATAATTTTACTGAAAATCATTAGCTAAATAAATTTGAATGCAATCAAATATAAGCAAGGTCAAGAATCTTTTGTCATAGGCAATGGTCAATAAATCTTACCAAGCTGAAAGACTATATCCCTAGCCTTCTAAAAATTCATTAAAATCTTCTAAAATTGCTCGTTTGACATCTGTCTTTAATGTGTCCACTGTAAGTCTATGTGTGCTGCATTAAGAATAGGAACCAAATATATAAATATGTCCACTCTTCAAATTCCAGTCTAAACTAAAACTTAGCCAAAATTCACTGTCCTCAAATCAATTCCAACTCATAGCGAGCCTATAGGACAAAGCAGAATTTCACCTTCGAACCTCTATTGGACCAGTTTCATCCTTTTTTCCTACTGAACTGATAATCCTATGGACAAGAATTGTGTTGATTTGCGTATAATGATACAGAGCATAATTTTTTCTTTGTTTGTATTTTTGTGGGCATCACTGCTCCCTGGTGGTAGTAGAAGGCCCAGCCTTGCTCCTGAAGAGCTGCTGCTGGATATGAACCACCAACCCTGTGGGCTGCAGTCCCACACACAAACACTAGAGCATAATTTTTAGTAACAATTATTCAACCAATGTTCTATAAGAGAAATTGCTAAATTGTAACCTCTTTTTATATATTTTTTTTTCATTTTAGCCTTTTTTACTCACCCCAAAAAAGGAAATGAAATTAATTGAAATAGTAATCTTGAAAACTCTATTCGGACTCTTTGAGTAAAATTTCATCATTTATTGCATCCATGGTTGGTCAGGAAAGGTTGCGTGGTGGGATTTACAGCCACTTTGACTAGATGAGTGACATTAAATAATTAATTGCTCCCACAACTGAAGGTTTAACCACAAGCAGACTCCAAGCATTGCTGGAATACCACTTCAATGTCTCAACAAGCTAATGCCACTCTGAAAATACTATTCTATAGCAAGAAATTATGAAGATTGCTATCTAGTCAACCAATTGAGAGATAACTATTGTTGTACCCATTCCAAAGACAGATGGTTCAACAGGAAGAATAATATATCACACAATATCATTAATATCACATGAAAGTAAAATTCTGATGAAGAAAATTCAAAAACAGTGGTATCAGTACATTATCAATGAGCTGAGACAAATTTCAGCCACATTCAGAAATGGACTTAAAATAAGTCAAAGACATACAGGGAGAGATGATTGTCTCTGGATTATTGATTATATAAACACATTTGACTATAAGTATTACCTTAAAGTGCAGATTGCATTGCAAAAAAAAACAAGAAATGCAGAACTTTTTATTGTTCTCTTGTGGAACTTATACATGGACAAACAGGCAGCTCCTTTAACAGAACAAGAGAATACTATTTCAAAATCAGGAAGTGTGTGTTCAAGGTTTTTACCCTTTTAGCATACTTATTTAATCTGTACATTGAACAAACAATCCCCAAAGCTGGTCTATATGGAGATGAATGGAGCATCTGGGTTGGAAAAAAGTTTATTAACAATGTATCATATGCATATGAAAATCCTCACTTTTTTCAAGAAAGGAAGACTTTCTGATAAAAAAACAAGCATTGCCACCTACAATATGAATTGTAACTCAATGCAAAGAAAACCCACATTCTCACAACTATCTCAATAGAAAACAACATGACAAAGGGAGAAAAGACTGAAGTTGCTGAAGATTTCAGAGTGCTTGGATTTACAATCAATGTAAGCCAAGGGCAAAACTACTTTACAAGAATGATTTGAGGGTTCAAGAGCAAAAATGTTGCTTGGAGGACTTCAGGAAAGCCTATGCAAACCTGTGGTATTTTTAACTGCCTTGGGGGCAAGTGAGAACTTGAAAATCAATCAGCCAACGCAAAGAATTGATTCATTTGAATTACAGCACCGGTGAATGATAGGGAAAGCATCATATCATTAGAACATCAATCTATCTTGAAAAGAAGATTTGAAAAGAGAAACAAGGATTGCAAGACTTGTCAGGAGGAAATGTGCAGGAGGAATTTGTCAGGAGGAAACCAGTCCTTGGAAAGGGATAGCATGCACGGTAAAGAACCAAACCAATACCACAAACCTATCACCTTTCAGTGGAAGTGGACTCATTGTCACCCTGGAGCACAGGTAGAACTCCCCTCAAGGTTTTCTGATACGGAAACCCCATATCTTTATGGAAGTGGAAAGCTTGTTCTTTCTCCCCAGGGAGGGCTGGTGACGTGGAACTGCCTACCTCGCTAGCACAGCCAACTAGGTCTCCAATGGAGAAGTACAAAGTCAGAGGGGGTTGGGGATGGGAAAAGGAAGACCTTCAAAGAGAGATACTGACACAGTGGCTGCAGCAATGAGCTCAAACACAACCACTGTTAGGAATAGGACCAGACAGTGACTCGTGTTGCACCAGAGTCATTATGATTTGGAATCAACTTCGCATCACCTAGTGACAACAATCCTCATACTTCCTTAAAATAGACGTCTTTCTTCACTCTATCAAAGGGTTAGTTATTGCCTTTGTGTTTTAAGTTATTTTCATGTGAAACTAACCCTAGAATATTATATATAATTCAGTACCGACAGACATGTAGACCTATGCATGCACATAATCACATACACCTGCACTCATTCCATTTCTTCCTATTATTTATGATGCTGTCAGTATATTCTTGTCTACCCTATCTAATCTTCTCCCACGATTCCACCTTTTCCAATTCTGCTTTAATAAATTAAATGGTGATCTGAAGCCTCTAGATTTGTTTCCCCGGATCATGACCCCCAGCTTTAAAAGCACTGTTGTACAAGGTGCCAAATGCGCTATTTCAGTCTAAAGAGATGAACATGAATTTTGTGATGGAGTTAAGAAATTATTATTTATGACCATTCAATTTGAAAGCCTAATATAGCAAAGTGCAGCTGTGATCAAAAGATTTCCACATAAGTATGCAAAGTTAGCATCAGTTTAGCAACCGATACTTTGTGTTAATCAGAACCTAATTGTTGACTTTGATTACAGTTTTGTGATATAAATGAGTACTTTATAAAAATGAAGTCCTGAATTACTTACCTCTTTGAAAGAGAAAATATTTAAAATAATTGTCTCAATCTAAATAGGAGGGGAAAGGTTGTGGCTTAAAATGTGTCCATCTTTTTGAGGAAAAGATGCTATTGTTTACGTCAAGTTTATCATCAAAATAAGTGAACATATTAAGCATCTTCAAAAATTTTGCGAGCCATTTTCAACAGTGTAACCCTTAAATTGAAATCATGCAGAAAATTAAGTAAGACAATGAAATACATTGATTAAATCATATAAAACAGGTCTGTTTTTGTCTCCCAAAGTCAAAGCCTCCACCTACAGTTCCATGATCAGAACAATGTAAGTAATAAGTACTCACTAGATATGCCAATGTTAAAAGCTTCTTTCTGTATTAAGTTCATTAAAGAAATTTCAAAATTCCCATGGTTTGAAGTTTGTAGCCATTTATTCTTTGCCATTTCTTACTTCTAGATGCTCTAAGAAACAGTGACTTTATCTGAATTTATGTATTAAAATAACTTAACCAAATCCCATCTCAATTCAACTTCAACTCATTGGTTGTTATTGATAACTGTTAGGTAAACATTGGTTTTAGATTAAATGTAGTTCTTGCTATTAAAAAAAGAATTATTGTAGTCTGCTTAAAGGTTAAATGGGATTGTGTATGAAGCCTTAGCCTTTTCACACAGAGGTAAGATAGGGAAAGAGAAGTCGCTAAGGCTATCTTGAGAGCAGGAGATGTTATGTTTCTACCAGCCATAATCGTGATATTAAATATTGTCAAATACTTGTTTCAATTGCATTAACATTATTATAAACTACATGAGTTTGGCAACAGAGAGAACAGCTTAAATGGTCAAATAATTTTAAAATATATAAAAATCTACTTTGGGTTTGAAAAAGTATATTTTTTTCTTTTCTCTTTGGAAAGTGTCAAGCCACAGAAAAGATGAAGCTTATTTTAATGGTACCCATCTATTCCTAATCAGGATGTTACTTTGAGTATGAAGATTCACTGGACTGGAGCCATAGTATCTTCAGTTGCCTCAGATGTGTGTGAACATTGGACATTGACTTAATCAAGACAGGAGAGAACCCAGGTATTTGAATTGTGGTGCTGAAGAAGAAGGTAGACTGCTAAAAGGACAAACCAATCTGCCTTAGAAGAACTAAGACCAGATTATTCCTTAGAGCAAGAATGGTAAGGCTTCCTCTTACATATTTAGAACATACTCTCAGGAGAAACCAATCCCTGGAAAAGGACATGCTAAGTAACGTAGGGGCAGCAAAAAAGAGGAGGTCCCTCAAAGAGATGAGTTGGCATAGTGACTTCAGCAATATGCTCAGGAACAATCGTGAAATGGCACAAGGCCATAAAAAAATCCTTCTGAGGTGCATAGGGTCATTGTAGGTGGGAACCAATCTGATGGCACTTAACAACAACAACAACAACAACAGGAGTTGTCAACAATTAACTTTAGCCATGTTTTTTCCTTTTTTGTGGTTGTGGTTTACTATGATCCACACAGTTAAATGCCTTTGTATAGTCAATAGAACACAGGTAAAGATCTAACTGGTATTCTCTGCTTTCAGTCAAGAGCCATCAGATATAAACCATGATGTATCTGGTTCTGTGTTCCATGCTCCGACATCTGTTTGAATTTCTAGCACTTCCTTGTCAATTGTGCTTGCAATATCTTCAACAAAAATTTTACTTGTGTGTCATATTAAGGTTATCGCTCATCAATTCCCACAGTCTGTCAATCACACCTTTTTTATTTCTAGAATGGCCACAGATTCTATCTCTTTCAATGACTTCATCTGGTAGGGTTTTCTAATTTCTTGTCATAGATGAGTACTTCCATTCCATTTCTTTTGAAGCACATCAACTGGTATCCCATGAATTCTGTATTTCTTTGGGGGAGGGCTGTGATTCCAGTGTAATTTTGACTCCTTTCTCCCACACTATTCATTTTAAACCATATTCTACATCCTAAAATAATTGAAAGTTGACCTGTTTTGTTTGTTTGCTTTTGGCAGTGACTGAACAATCCTATCTTCTTTTGATGCTTACTGTGTCATTCAATAAAGAATGAAGGTGGCAAGGTTGGTTACTATTTGAAGCCAAAATATTGCAATTTTAAGATCAAATTAAGATAGAATAAAATTAAAATAAGTCCATAAAAGTCAAATATGAACTTAGTATACTTGCCTGAATTTATAGAAAATCCCAAGGATAGATTTAACACATTGAACACTGACTAATGATCAAAGTATAAATGAGTCAGGGATGGCATAAGGGCTTCATGAATGAAGAAAGCTAAAGGTCATCAAGAGGCAGGAAAGAAAGAGATGTACAAAATGGACCTCAGAAGAGACTCCAAAACTTGGTCTTGAGGATAGAGAAAGAAGAGTCAAAGAGAGCTCAAGAGAAAATCCCCAAGGACTGTTGAAGAAGATAAAAGTATACATGAAGTGCTAGCAAAACCCTCTGACCACTTATTAAGCTGAAAACAATTCTCCTTAAATTGTTTTAATATAGGATTCAATCTAGAATTGCATATGGTATTTTTACTGCATGTCTCCAGAAGCCTCTTGAATCCTAGATTCCATCTCTATTTCCTGAGTTAAATTAGATCTACAAATATTGACTTTATCTAAAATGCTGATACTTTTATTTTAAACATATCATTAAAATACATATATCTTTGTTCTTTGGTAATTAATTCACAATATTACAATTAATTAAAATCCAAATACACATTATTTATTAAATAAATGATACATTCTTAACATAAAAATTATTGCACGCCAGTAAGAAAAAGAGAAATGGCCCAGTTTTATTTCTATGACTATTTAGGATCATATCACATGTTAAACAGTGTAAGAGTTTCTCTGGAAGGTCAATTACTATTATGATCACCTTATGAACTTGCTAGTCATTTGTTTGGGGGGGATGTTCAAAAGATATAAGAAGCCTATTAAAAATCTTTAGTGAGGGCACTTTAAAAGAGACAGGGAGTAGACCAAATAAAGGCTATCTTTTACACACATTAAACAATTTTATATGAAAACTCCTTTTCAATGTCCAAGAAATATAAAATGGAAGTGTAGATGCTAGAGAGCTTTTAAATTTCTGATTCAATAGAGAAAGGTCGATTTTATTGTGAAGTGGTCTTTTCCCTATATACTTCTGAGCATGGAGAGATGAGTGGGATTTATTGCCATGTTTCGTGTTAGCAAGTTGTTACTCTTCCATTCCAAAAAATACTTAGGATCCCCAACCTTCTCTTCTTGATCCTGACAGTGACTCAAGCTGGGAGGAACCTCTTTCTCAAAGAAAGATAGGTAGCTCCATGAAGAGGCCCAGAGATGATACTTGGAAGTAATAATTTAAGGATTTTCCCAAACTTATCAATTGAGCACAACAAAATATCATTTTGAATATGAAATTCAAAGCAGAAATCTCATATCACAGTGGAATGCACAGTAGAAGGCCTGTGTGTGTGCATGTGTTTGTGTGTGGGTGAATTGAACAAACTTCCTCAAATAACACAATTTTAAGTGAATTGACATATGACCCTCATCACAACAAAAGACTTCAAGGGGATGCCTTAAGCCATTTTCTAATGTCAAATTCTAAAAATATTTTTAAATGTTAATTTGAAAATTACACTTCATATTTGCATCTAATTGTGTTAGTCCAGGTAGACTAGAGAAACAAATTCATAGACACGCATATGGCTTATATATGTAAGAGGAATAGACCATTAAGAAAGCATCCCAACCCAGTCCAGTAGAAAGTCACAAGTCCGATATTAGCCCATATGCCCGATACCAGTCTACAATGTCTCCTTCTGACTCACGAAGCCACAGGTCAGTGGGTGCAGAGTTCCGGCGCTGGCAGGGGTCCCCTCATGGCTCCTCACTTCCAGGGCTCAGGGTTCATCAACAGCATCCAGTGGTGGTAGAAGCATCTCAGCGATGGCAAGGGTCTCCACATGGCTTCTCCAACTTCAGAGGTCTGGTTCCAACAAGGCAAGGCCGTGTGACTTCAGCTCCTTGGACACTTCCATTTTGCCTTGTCCATAGTTTGTTGTCTCTGAGACTGACTCCCATCAGCTGGGGAGATTGCTTCTGCTCTCCATGGGGGAAATATCGTGAGATTTCCCAGACATATCAGGAGAAAGCCATACCCACACAGAGGCCTCATTGGCTACTCAATGGTTATCTCCTTCTCAATCATGAAAATTAACATAAGCACACGACCGCCACACATATAAAAAGAAAATCACACTTCATATTTGTATCTTATTGCCAATTCTATGTATTTGGAAATTATGTTTTTTAAAAAATTACAAAGAAAAAATAATTTGAGAGACGTTTATAGATTCCAAAGTTCTTACAAAAATCTTGATGTTTAGATGTCTAAACAAGTCACCAAGTCACTTACAATCCACCTATGTTACCCTATGTGACACAGACCTACTGGTCCCCAGGATTTCCCTGGCTGTAATCTTTTCAGGTCTCCAGGAACCAGAATTCAAGTGGATGACATTTAAAAATCTCTTTGCAGTTCAGCAGGTCTTTGCTCAAGCTGAGTGATTGGGAGTTTGAACTGCAGAATTTTGGGTTAGCAGCTGAGCTCCAAATCATTCCAACAACAGGGCTCCTTTTAATATTCCTTTCCATTATACAAACTTAATATTTCTTCTCTTAAAATTATGTTTATTTCATTATGAATTTGCTTTAAGTGTTATATTGAAGTTTTTTCTATGATTTTACTTTAAACAATTTCCTTAAGTTTTGCTTCCATGATTCTAGGTATGTTCATCTAATATTATTTGACATTTGAAAGCTCATAAATGCTCTCTACTCTATAGTGCATATCTAGTTAAAAATTGCATTTTACACATGTAATGTTTTCAAGCTTAATTATTTTATATATTATAATACAGTTAATATCCCTATTTCCCTTCTGTTTCATCATTATATACTTTATCACTCACTAGTCTCAAACTTTCATTTTAATTTAATTAATTATCTTTTATCAAAATAAATGGTGAGTTGAATCCCTTTGTATTACATCAATTCATTTTCCTGTACATTTCTTGGTTTTCTTCTCCTCCCTTCTTTTTCTCTTCCTCTGCCTCTACCATTTTCTCCTTACCCCTATTCTTATTTACTTGCATTTTCTTTTATGGTCTAAAGAAATTAAAAAGTCAAAGTCAAAAAGTAAATAAGAAGTAGAATATTGAGATAAAAGCCATTTTTCAGTTTCAAAGTTACTTTGCCAGTTACTTTTTCTGATATCTTGAGCTATGATGGATTGTGTCATGACTCCAAAATCAGATTTCCTTGGCACAACATGAATTGCAGCACAGTTTCTTAATATTTGTATGATTTTGAGACAATATTTATACTTTCTGAATCTAAAGATTCCCATTTGCTAAAAGATACTAATTATAATACTAATTTCATTGGATTCTTCTAAAATTTAGTAGTGCACTGCAAGTTCAAGAAGTATTTAACTTATTCTTGATGTTATTCAATAAATATTAGCACCATTTCAATCATTAATCATATTACAGTAATAACTAACAATAATTCAATCTAACATATATACATTAAGTTTGAAAATATGGATGCATACTCATGCTTTTCACACAGCAATTGTTCATTTACGTTAGTTAGTGCTAATGGTCTTCTACTAGTAGCTCTCCTGATTATATCCCAGCTTGACATTTCTTGTAACATGTTGTTAGGTCTCTACTAGAAGTTATATTTTCTCCAGTAGGATTAGTGTGTCTTATAACTTGCAATATTTTTACTGATATATTTTTGGCAAGTAGATGATATAGTTATTTCCTTTTTAGTTATAATACTGCCTGAAAAGACATTTAAGGGGATACTCACCACCAAACCAGATTTTTCCCCAAAACTATGTATTTAATTTCTTTCTTTCTTTTTTTTCTGCCTTCATTCCTTTTTCTCTTCTTCTTCTTCCAAAAAAAAAAAAAACATTTCACCTTCTAAGTACTCGCCTTTGCACTTAATTCATTTGTCAAATTGGTGATTCTATTCTTGGAAACATGTTCAAACTTATCTGTTTGGATGGCTGATAGCACCTCTCTTTTTCTTCTCACCTTCTATATGTCACCATGTTGCTATACTGTCATATCCCTCTTTATTCGAGGAAACGAGAAGAAGTCACATAGAAGTCACAAGTCCGGTGAGTAAGGTGCATGGGGCAAGAACGGCACGCTACTTTGACACCTGAGATGTCTGCATGAGCAGGCGCATTCTTGTGTGTCAAAACCAGCCCCCTCTCTCCCACATATCAGTCCTTTATTGTCACACACTATTATGCCATCTTTTCACAATCTCTGAATAGAAAGCTTGATTAACAGTCTTACCAGTCACACCTGGAGGAATGAAACCCGAAGACCCTATCCTACTGTGTTAATCTGGGTTGACTAGAGGGCCAAATTCATTGACACATGTGTATGTAAAATAGAATTTTACACAAAAGAGTAATTATATATTAAGAAAACATCCCACATTAAGTTCATCAGTCCAATATTAGCCCATATGTCCAATACTGGTTCTAAATTCCTCTTCAGACTCACGTAGTACATGTAATGATGCTGAATGTAGGATGATCAGAGACCCGTGGGAGCAAAGTCTTGTGGAACCAGTGGCAGTGGAAGCATTTCCAGGCCTCTGGCTGCCATCAGTATGACTCCATGTAACTTGTAACAGGAAGTGTAGCAGAGTGTGTGTGTTCCTCCTCCAGGGAGGAAGACTGGAGTTCCCAGATTCCTCAGAAGAAGACCATGCCCAGAGTAATCACTGGCTATGATCTGATCAACAAAACAGACTCCCCCCTTTATTCAAGTTGCCACACCCCCTGACATAAAAAAATTACAAAACAACCAGAGTATTGTTTTCATTTTGGAGAGGTGTCCTACTTGTATGTAGATAAATGTTACTTTTTTTTAATGTGGTACATTTTTGAAGAATTATTTTGGAATGAAAAAGGGTGACATTAAACATATAGATTAACTTCACAATGTTTAGTCATAAATCCAAACAAACTTTATTTCAAAGGAGACAGTAAAATCTTCAGAAATAGTTTGCCACATTTCTATTCACGAGAAAAAAATATTCATGGCTGTCATGGCCAGGTTTGATTTAAGCATCAAATTAAAGAAAAGGGAGAAAGAGAAATGCTTTTAACTGCTTGATCATAGTATAAATGTGTGAAGAAGCAGCACTGTATTCCTACTCTCTACCTATTCCCTATCTAACAAAGCACACTTCTGGGATCAGAGTATAAAAAGGAATAAACAGCATTTTGTGAGTTCTGGTAAGACTAATAAAACTATCTAGATGTTTATTGAAAATATAAGTTTAGTATTTTACAAAAGGAAAAGAACTTTGGGGATGGGAAACTAGGCAACAGTAACACCTCAGGATTCAGTAGGTAAAAAATCCCAACCAACCCTGAAGATGTTTTTTCGAAAAACCAAGGTACAATGAAACCATTAGAAGACATAAATTTCATTGTATTTACCCTGCCACAATATGTGTGTGCAGCAAGAATTTAAAATATATTGGTGTATATCACTTTTAAAGAAATGTAAGACTCATTATAGTTTAAACAGAGCATAACAATATAAATGAGATGTTTCTCTTACTTGAATGATTTTTCCCTTCTATCTTATGCAAATTATAATTGTCCTCACTTGCCTGTCAGTTTGTCCTATTGTGTGTGGCTATGATGCTGGAAGCTGTATCACTGGGATTTTAAACACAAGCAGCATAAATTGGAGTGAACAGATTTCAACAGAGCTTGCAGACTAAGAGAGACTACTAAGAAGGATTGAGCTATGTATTCCTGAGAAATTAGCCACTGAAAATTTTGTGGATAGCATTAAGGTACTTTCAGATAATGAAAGCCTGTTGAAATGCAGCAGAACACTATTAAAGGTAGTGTCAGAAGATGTAGCCTGTGGTTAAGAAGACCTTCAAGGTATACCTGTGGAGGAGCTGTTCGATCAATGTACAGTTGACGTAATGACAGGAATGGAGTAAAACTGTGGAAGTAAAGCCTTTGGTACCAACACTTACTAAAGAGACATGACTCAAAATGAGAAGCAAGAGCTTCAAAGACATACTATGAATTGAAACTTGTCCTGTAAAAAGTATGAATATAGGAAAATTGGGAGCAATAAAAATAAATGAGTACGGGGTTGAGCCCCGGTGGCATAGTGGTTGTGCACGGGACTGCGGCCCACTGAGATGGAGGTTCAATTCCAGCTCCACTGAGCAAAGGTTGGGCCTCCTACTCCCACCACCTGAGGGCAGTGATGCAAAAAAGAAAACACAAAAAAATAAAAATAAATGAGTACATACCAATGAAATAGTGCACAAGAGTAAGTGAGTTTAAATGGATTGATATGGTCATTTTAATTCATATGGCTTACTATGCTAGGAATGGTACAATCAAAAGGAATGATTTTTCATCCATCCTAAATAAGAACATATCAAGATTTTTATCTTACAGAACAATGTTGTGTGTAATAGAAATCTATCTTCACTCATGGAAATCCAATCAATACAACTATTATTCAAATTTATGCATCAAAAACTAAAATTAGTGATGAAGAAATTGAAGAATTCTATCAAAATCTCAATTCTGAAATTAATCCAACATGATGATTACAGGGAATTGGAATGCAGATGTTGGAAGGAGCAGCAATTGGAAATAATGGATTTGCTGATGAAGCTGGAGACCACATGGTAGCATTTTGCAATATTATACACTTGTTCACAGCAAATATCTTTTTCCAGCAGCTAGATACACTGTACATGGACTTCAGATGGAATACATAGAAATCAAATTGACTATATATGGAAGAATAGATGATGGAGAAGCTCAATATCAGTAGATATAAGCATGGTGGGAGCTGAATATGCTCATCAATTGCTCATTTTAAAATGCAGGATGAAACTGGAGAAAATTAAAACAAGTCCATGAAAACCAAAATACAACGGCCAAAATATGGCACTGTCAAACAGGTAGGGCCTCAATGAGATAGCTGGACACAGTGACTGCAATAATGGGCTCAAACATAAGAACAATGATGAGATGTCTTAGGACCAGGCAATGTCTTCCTCTGTTACAGAAGGAACAGTTGCTATGAGTCCAAAACTCTTTTTATGGTACCCAACAACAACGTTAACTGTGGTTTACTCCAACCATAAAACAAACAAACCCCAGTGCAGTCAGTGTATTCTGACTCACAGTGAACTCATAAGACAGGGTCGAGCTTCCCCCATGGTTTCCAAGCCTGAACCCTTATGGAAACAGACAAAACTCTGTGCCACCAAAGCTCTTTATAACTCACTACATATACCACAAAGAGTGCCGCCACATAGCTAATTCTGCTTGCTCTCAGTACCATATTGCACTTTAATTAAGAACACTTCCAGAGATTCAGAACACAAAAAAATTTCCTTTCTAATTAAAAGAAAAGCACACTAAGCTGTTTTATTAGTAATGTGATGATACCATTAAGAGTAGATAATGATTTACGGAAGTAAACTTAAAGCAGGATGAACTTTAATGCAGAGTACACACAAAAAATGAAAAACAACTAATCAATTATTTAAAATAGAATAGATTATTTCACACCTGCCAAATATTTTTACAAAGGTGGATGTAAAGGCTTTGTTATATATTCCAAAGTCTTACATCTCAAAATTAGAGTACATATCCTTTACCAATTATATCATGTAATGAATACATATAATACAAGAAAGGAGTAAAAGCTCTTTGCATTTAATGAATATAAAGTTCTTTATATCAGCAATCTCCTCCTTCAGTAAAGAATGCCAATGTTAATATACTGTGGTATTTACATAATATAGTATCAATTTGAGGATTCAGAGTGAAGGGGTTGAGTCTACCTGTCAATCATGTAGATTGATGACCTTGTTTGGAGGTGCTAAGGAAATACATAGCTCACCGGAGACTAGGCACATGCTCACTCCCTGTGAGACATCCCTGTGAGAAGGCACATGGAGAGACATTAATGGAGACACCAGTGGGGCTGGAGAAGTCATGTGGCCCCTCTGTCAGAACTGAGATACTTATACCACCACTGGAACACAAGACTTTCCACTCCCTGACCTGTGATATTCCTGCATACGCTGTCATTGCATGGGTTTCATGAGTCTGAAGAGGACTTTACAGCTTGGATCACACATATGGGCTTGATCTAGACTGGGCTGGGGTGTTTTCTTAGTGTAAAATTACTCTATATAAAACACTTCCTTATACATGTATGAGTCTCTCTGGAATTGTTTCTCTAGTTTGTGCAGACTAACACATACACATTTAAGTTGCACATACAAACAAAACACTTGACATTGTTTTCTAAAATCTCCAATATGTGCATACACTTATCTTTAATAAGGTAATTCAAATTCTAGATTTCCTTTTTCCTTAAAAACATCTACCATGGTATTTATACTGCTGTAAAAATGGTAATCATCAGGGTCTTATTATTCTTGGAACCCAAGCAACTGAAATTGCCAACATAATCAGACTGGTTAGACAGTTTATAATAAGACATTTATACAAAGAATTATTATACAGCCAATAAATACACCCAAGATATATGATTAAGTCAATAAATACACCCAAGATTTTATATATTATATAAAACCGAAACCTAGTTGTAGAATAATTTGTATTGCACATTGCTGTTTGTAATATCTACATAAAATGTTTAGGACTCAGATCTGAGTAAGCAGTTTTGAGGGTCACTTGGTAAGCTAGGCATGCAGATTCTTTGCAAGAGTGTTTTCTAGTTCATGCTGATTCAATTGTTGCAATAAGGCCTAATTATATAGACATAAACACATAATTTCATTTTGGAATAGAGGATACATAGAAAACTATTTAATGGGCAAATGGTTGTGAGATGTTATACTTCTTTTATCTTTGTACTTTAGAAAAATTTAAAGACATGTAGATAATTTAGTTTTAAAATTAAAAATGTACAAACATATTTATTTATATATCTAAGTAGTATCCTTTTATCTGTCATAGACAACCATTATAAAATAAAACTGAATGTATCCAGTTCTCATTAACAAGACATTGTGAATAAAAGATGGAAACATTCAATAATTAATTTAAATCTCTAAACATTTTTCTAAAACAGCTTTTGACATAAACACAAATTAGTTCCCTTTTTTTAAAAAGATTTCTATCACTTTAAAAATCAAAATTATGAGAAAATTCTTTAATATCGTTAATTCATAGGAAAAAGTATATGGCTTATGATATAAGGCATTCATGACTGGCTTTAGGAACTACTTGATCATATCCTGCACAGATTTCAAAGTACTCTCTGGAACTAAAATTTTTCTGAAATTGATGTGAAAGCATGTTAACACAAATGATTTATTTCTAACATTTTCCACTTCTGCAGAACTCAATTTCTGCCTGGAGAAGTTAGTGGCAGTTTGACAGCCTTTGGTGCAGTGAAACTCACACAACAAATTCATAACAGTTCTGTGTACTGTTTTCAAAAGTGATATTTATTCCTATGGAAAGAGGAGAGGAAATTATATTGAGTTCATTTTCTGTCACAATAAACTGGTGAGTGAAATGATTTGGTGCTTCACTATTGGCTGAACTTTGGTGGTTCAAGCCCACCCAGAAAGACTTTGAAAGACATACCTGGTGATGTGCTTTTGAAAGGTTACAACCTTGAAAGTCCTATGGGAGATCCGTTTGAAATGAACTGAATGGAAACTAACAACAATAACATTGTTTATATACAAATATATCTTAGTAATGACTAGATTGATATCACTGGACCTTAGTATAATCTTGATGTTGAATATATGTTAAAATAATTTCCAGAAACTCACTGAAATGCATATGACCTACCTTCAGGAGTAGCATGTTTTAAAAAGCCATTATGAAAATTGAAAATAAGAAGATATCTTAGGTGAACTTCTTCACAAACTGAGTACCTGCTGTGTGCCAAACACGGGAAGAAACTGCATAGATAGTTGCTGTAAGAATAGATTAAGTGCAGTCAATAGTCCATATGTAAGGAATTTGGGCACTCCAAATTCTTACCCTGAGTATATGTGAATATATCCTGGCAGGCAGGAACCATACACAGATAATTATCGGAGGCATATGCCTATTCAAAATTTTATTTCTTGTTTCCATCTCTACAGTCCTATAATGGGATTTTACTTGCCAATAATTGTGAAAAAATCTAAGAATTTATCCTATTTGTAACCTAACACATTGGCCATGAATATTGGCTGCCCAACCAAACGAAGTCCCTTGTCAAGTGTGTTCCCATTCACAGTAACTCTGCAGGCGGTCTTTCACGTTACCAATTTTACAGAAGTCCATTGCCACACCTTTGCCCCCAGATCTTTTGGTTCACAGTCAGGCACACAAACGGCCGTGCCACCAGAGGACGTGTATATTAGTCATCCCCAATACTATTTCTGGATCAGAGACAGCATATTTATTAGCGGTTGGACTGCCATCTGCATAGTTAGCGGTTGGAAACCCCAGCAGCTCTGTGGGAAACTGAACTTTCCACTCCTGCAAACAGCTACCGTCTGGGAAACGCACAGGGTGGTGGAGAAAGGGGTGGCTGTGAGTCAGCGTGGACCCTACGGCGAGGCGTGGCCTCATCTTGTGTGTCTGAGTGTTGCGTGTGCTGGTTATACTGTCCTCCCCCAGATGCCTTGGGCTGTCAGCAGGAGTGCATCGAGGCTTCATACACTATGGGTTTGCATCACAACAGAGGAACCCTGGTTTCATAAACCCCCTACATTGTAAAAAAGACTACCAGTAAATCCAACCAAATTTTGCCTCCGAGGAAGAGACATTATTTTTATTATCTTACAAGAAAAATCCTGAACTTTTCCCCTCAGGAAGTCAATGTCTGTCTTCTGAGGCTATTTTGCTATGTAACTTCCATTAACAGAAAAGTGAATAGCAAAAGCTATTAAAGTTTCTGTTTACAAGATGGCATAAAGTTAGAAACCCATGAAGAATTATATTTCTATAGCATTATAGTTTCTATAATCTTCTTAAAATATTATAACTCTTTTTCATTCAAATAATTTTCAAATTACTTCCTGGAAAACTCGACCAATCTGCTCCTCACCTGGAACACTTAAATTTTAAAAAAAAAGAAAAGAAAAAAAAGAAAACTCAACCAATAGCTATAAATTTTAGTGTTGAATGTGTATGATATTTAATTATTTATATAATCATTATTTACCTATACATGAAGATTTGCTTAAAATTTGTAATTAGTAAATATAAATTCTCAAGTCTGTTCAATTGATTGTCCACCCATACAGTAAGAATCCAATTCATAGAATTATTATACAAAAATTTATCTTGATATAGTTTTAATTTATTATGATAAATGTATCATATATAAATGTTGCATAATATTTGGCCAAAATATATTGTGTTTTTTATTATAATAAATATTAATGTGACTATAGATTATAATTGCCAAGGCAAATATCAAAAATGGGAAGAATATTTGTACATATTTATATATAAACATATTGTATATATTTATATATAAACACATATCATTATTTTAAAATGTTCATATATTCAAATTATATATATATAGTTTTTCTTTTATTCTCAACCACTCTCTGTGCAGAAAAGTCTTGGAGGATTTTGAATTTCTAAACTATACATATGTATACCTTTATCCATATTTAATAACTTTCCAGGTTACAAATGTGTTGACTATAAATTATATAATACAAATGGGGTTCAAAGAGTTTTGAAGAAAATTCCATCTTTAAAAAATTTTATTTATTTAAAAAATAGTGAACTCCTATTAAACATTGAATTAAAAGTTATTGGAAGTGGGTTCATTTTTCTTAAACTATTAATTAATGGAAAAATCAATGGAAATTTTGAAAATTAATACTAGACATTCGACATTTTATAAATCTTATATCTTTTCTTCCATTCATTCCTCAATTATTCTTTCTTGAAATAGTTCAAATTTACATACATTAAATTTCTAACCAATTTAAACTTCATATTTCCCCATAGAAATCGCTAGAATAAAATACTATGGTTTAAACTTAAGATCAAATCAAACAAGAATTATATCTGAAATAAAGTTAGTTATTTTGGGATAAATGTACTTATTCTGATCATACTTATATCTAAGAAACTACTTTATTAATCTCATAAATTAATCTTAATAGATTACTCCAGAGAAAGAAGCAAGAAAAAGATGCCCTCCCTATGTCTAGAGTCCATTTGAGTTTAAATCCACACATATCAATTCTAATTCACATTTCCATACAAAAGTAAGATTGAAAACATTATTAGTCTGTTTATATCTTTAGCATTCTATGTCCAAAGTGTTTTGTCTCTTTCCAAATATTGCTTAGATTAGTCAATCTCCAGCCAAATGTAGAAACTCCAAGATCTGCTTAGAGGTTCTGAAAAATGGATACCATTCAAGGAAACCACATAAAAATCATAGCCTTAAAATGGAAACTTCTCTCCAACATAAGGGGAAAATGGACTTAACTGGAATATAGGCTTTTGGTTCTATATGATGCTGATGGGCAATAAGCTATTCAAATGAATATGTTTTAATTATTAAACAATTTAAATAATTAGCATGAAATTTTTAAGTTAGCTTTTAAAGTAACAAAAAGAAATAGAAAATAATTATCTGTCAAGAGGAAAAACAATCTTCAATGAAACAGGTTGCTATTGCTAAAGGTAAGAAAAAGTTTCCTGTAGTTTTTTTTTCAAAAATAAACTCTTTGTTTAATGTTCATAAGGGTATCAGAGATGTGAGTATGAAATGTAGTGCTTGTGGAAAGTAGAAGAGCACTGAGGAATACAGATTACCTGTCAAGGTGAATGTACTCATATTTTGTGTCTCAGTCTTCATTTCTGAATGGCAGAGCTATTAATACTTATACATAACTCAAAGAAGAGTTCTTTTTTTTTAAGGTATAAACCCGACCAAGATTCTAAAAGATAGCGAACATAGCATAGCATAAATACAAAGTTTTCTTAAAAAGTACTTCTAACTGATCAAAAGGTTGCTACCTACAAGTTTTATATGTAAATATGTTGCATTCAAATTGTATTTATTTAAATGAGAATTTCTCATGTAAAATTGTATCAGGCTTATCAGGTGAGATGCTGTATTTCAATACACCAAAGTTTACAGCTTACTTATATTGTAACACAATATAATAAAAATAAATATATTTGAAAATCAAACACCAAGGACCTAGGAAAGTGAAGAAGAATAAGGTGAAAATATATGATAATCATTGACAAATTTACTGAAGGTATTTTACCATCACAATATGCTGACTTTCAATTTTCCATTTTTTTCTTTCATTCCTCCTTGTCATCGAGTCAATTCTGACTCAGTATCCCTCAAGGAGAGGTTAGAACTGCCTCTTCGGGTTTCCAAGACTGTAGCTTTTTATAGAACCTCAAAATCTGCTCTTTTCCCACAGATTAGCTGGTAGTTACAAGCAGACGACTTTTCATTTAGCAGCACCGGATTAACCTCTACATGAAAAAGGAAATATTATCATAAATTTACCTAATGCATGGTATACAAAGGAAAATTAAAATAATGTTTGAAATATTAAAACAATAAAGTTTGTTTCCTTCTCATTTTATTCATAATCAAAGAAAGCACTGGAATTATTAGTTGGAGGAATGGTTCAGTATTTATTGAATGTTGTGAGAAATCATCTAGCAATTTCTGAATTTAGAACTGTTATTACATTTTAGACTTTAGAATCTAATAACTAAACTCCAGGGTTATGAAAATAATATTTATGGTTATCATTTTACATATGGAAAATTTTTAATAAAGGTTTTGATGCATTCTGATATATTTTAATTGATGAAAAGTTCTTTCTGAGATGCCATATTTTATCCACTCAGCTGATATACAAGTTGTGAAGAGTTTAAGAAATTTCTAGACGCTTAAAGGTATAATGACTTTAAATAGCATGACTTTAACTTTTTTTCAAGGTTGAGACAAGGGCCTAGTTTAAAACGATCATTGAGCTTCCATGGAATCTCAGAGGGATTCACATGGTTAAACAATTAAAATACAGTTGAGAGATTGACATTTGTGTCCACTCAGAGATGCCTCAGAAGCCAGGGCTAGTGTGGGCTCCCAAAATATCCTTGCCTTGAAAATCACATGGAGCAGCTCTGCTCTTCACATGTGTGTGCCAATCAACTCAACAAGCAGCACAGCCACTTGTTCAAACAGAGAATGCCCCAACGCAATGCAGCGAGCATCGCATACAATGGGATTTCAACAAGTCTGTGGAAATTTTGAATTAATGATAATGGAATTTGTGTGCCTCAAAAAAAAAACAAACAGAGTCTGAGTTCCTAGTAGTCTGTAGCACATCATCTGAGTCACCAAACACTGGATAGAAACTAGATTAAATTGTTAAAAGAAGAACAAGCATATTCATCTTGCATAGACCACTCAAGAAAGATTCCATATGGAAACCCCGACTCTGACTTTATCTCAAACTTGCCTATAGCAGATAAAGGAACCAACCTGTTCCTGAAAGGCCCTAGTGTGAGCAGAAGCAAATGATTACACATTCCTATTTATGAAATTGGTTGCTGAAGGGCTCTGGTTTGGATCTCTTGCTTTGCGGGTTCCAGTGAATGGTGACCCAGGATTAACATGTGTGTACGATTTCAATGTCTCTCTCTCTCTCTCTCTCTCTCTCTCTCTCTCTGTCTCTCTCTCTCTCTTATGACATATATTAGTCTGGGGGGCAGGTATTGCTTTTGTGAATTATTGTTATTAAAATTTTTGTCCAATCTCTAACCTCCATTGTTTGTGTAAATAGTGAACAACCACAATTCATAGATTGCAATCTGGAGCCTGGGTGGTGTAGTGGTTGCAAGTTGGATTGTGATTCACAAGGTCGGTCAGCAGGCCATAACCACTAGTCCAGTCAGAAGAAAGACTGCACATTATACTCCCCGATATAGTTACAGCCGTGGAAACCCATAAGGGGTCACATGAGTCAAAACAGACTTAAGACAGCTCTTTTGATTTGGATTTGGAGTGTGAAGCCTGCCAATATTTATACAATTTCTCAATGTTTTGAACTCTGTTAAAAAAAACAAAATCCAAAAAATCAAACTCACTGTCATCAAGTCTATGCTAACTGATATCATTGACTAATTACTGGTAAATCTATTGAATTATCTTATATACCAGATAAATAATTTATAATTGTCTTTACCATAAAATTATGATGCTTCTAAAGTTAACTAGAGACCTATATAAAGCAAAAATAAATGAATGTTTGTGGAACTTGACTTAATTAATTTAAGGACAATTCGTTTTTATGAAATGTCTTTACTCGATACCTACCTTCATGAAGAGAGCACTGAAGATATAAGTGCTGTAGCAAAATGTGGAAGAAACCACAGGGGTTTATCTAGGATCTTTCAGTTTTATCTTCAAATAAGCAGGCATTTAGGTGAGGAGTCAACTAAGTCCACATGTCAGAAGCACATGAGCCTTTGATATTCAGAATTGTAAATAATGAAATGCAAAACCTAAGGAGGGAATTCTATCAGAGCTTAAATTTTGAACATCTCATTTAAGGAAGGCAGAAAAAGGAACATACAAAATTACTATATCAAAAAAAATTGATTAATCTTCAACCATTTCAAGAGGGGATAGAGATTATGTCAATTAGAAACTACTGAGTAAGAGTAAAAGCAAGAGTAGGACTAGAGCTCATTGTGTCAATTGTGTGGCAGCCTGATGACAGCGTGGTTTCATAGGCATTTTGTATAAGAGAGATCAAGAGGCTGTTCTCTTTGACTCTTCTGCTTGATCTGGCTCTTGTGTCTGGTTCCTTCTTTCTCTACTGTTGTTTCATCTGGAGACACCAGGGGCCGCCAGCAGACAACAGATGGTGTTCATTGGGCCAACTTTGAATCTCTGCATTCCACCACCCTGTGCTTCCTGATGTCTCCACTTCATCATATTGCTTCCTATTAATCAGTTTCCACAAGTCAGAAGACTGATTTGAACTGAACCTAACTATTTCTACAATATTGTTGTGTTGGTGGATGCTATTGAGTTGATCCTACATATAGAGGCCCTCTGCACAGCAGAATGAAACACCATCCGGCACCATCCTAGACAACTTGTTGATACAGACACTGTCTGTGTTGACATTAATCCCATTGAGGGACTTCTCTTTTTCACCACCTCTTCACATTATCAAATATGATGTCCTTCTCCAGGGACTGGTCTCTCCTGATAATATGTCCACAGTAACAAACACTCTGGCGTTACTTCTTCCAGGACAGACTGGCTTATCCATGTAGCAGTTCATGATATTTTTAATATTCTTCTCTAAATTTCATATGCATATGATGCAATAGAGAATACCATGACTTGCATTTGGCTCACCTTAGACCTCAAAGAAACTTCCTTACTCTTCAATGCTCTAAAGAGATCTTGTGCAACAGATTTACCCAAGGCAATATGTCTTTTGACCTTTTGACTGCTGCTTCCAAGAGCATTGATTATGGATCTAAGCCAACCAAATCCATGACAATTTCAACCTTTTTTTCCATTTATTATAATGTGAATTATTGGTTCAGTGTACTTGAGTGGTAATTCTTACTGAAGACTGAAATGTTTGTTCTTTATCAACAAGTGCTCCAATTCCTCCTCTCCTCAGCAAGTAAGGTTGTGTCATCTGCATACCTCACGTTGCAAGTAAACTTTCCTCTAATTCTAATCCCACAGGTTTCTTCATAGAACACAGCTTCTCTGACTCTTGCTCAGCATGTAGATTGAAAAAGCATAGAACCATTAAAACCCTGATACACATTTTCCCAATTTAAAATAATGCAGTATTCCCTTCTTCTGTATGCATAACTGCCTCTTGATCCATGTACAAGTTCCTGAGGAGCACAAGAAATTGTTCTGGAATTCCCATTCTTCTCCAGGTTTCCACATTTATTATGGCCCACACAGTTGAATGCTTTTGCACATAGCAATAAAACACAGGAAACATTTTTTCTGCTTTCAGTCAAGATCCATTTGACATCTGTAATTATATTCCTTGCCCAAAGCCCTTTTAGTATAATAATCTATTTTTATAGAGAACACCTACAAGCATCACTGCTTTTGTCTCTCTAGAGAACATAACCTAACAAAGGAACCATATAATCAAGAATTATAGTATTGAAGGAAGAGGTCCCAGATGCACCAACGGGAAGAACAAGGATTCAGAATTAAAGGAAGACCAAATGAAATACTTCAAACTAGATGTGGCACTGGATAAACTGACAAGTCTATGCCAGAAAATTGCCGCCTGGTCAGCCAAGTTAAAGAAATTCCTATTTGTTCCTCTTCCAAACAGATATGATCCATCAGAATGTAGAAATTATCATACCCTATCACTAAAATAAAACTCAAGTAAAATTCTGCTGAAGATATTTCAAAGCAATTCACACACGATTCAGAGGAGTTCATGGAACAAGAGATATTATTGTTGAAATTAGGTAGCTCTTGGTTAAAAGCAGAGAATCCCATAAGTATCTCTATTGAGTTTTATTGTCTATATAAAGTCATTTGTCTATATAGATCATAGCAAATTATGGAAAACATTGCAGAGAATTAGAATTCCAGAACCTTGACACAGACCATGGACCAATTATTTTAACAGCACAAAGGTATACCGAATAGTTTAAATTCAAGTAAGGTGTCTGTCAGGGTTGTATCCTTTCACCATCTCTAGACAATCTCTATGCTGAGCAAACAATCAAAGAAGATTATGGAATCAGGATTGAGGAAGACTGGTTAAAAATCTACAATACCCAGGTTACTCAATCATGTTTGCTGAAAGCAAAGAAAACTTGAAGCACTCAATGACGTAGACCAACAAATATAGTTTTGAGTTTGAATTATAATTCAATTTAAAAGAAAGCAAAATACTCACATCTAGAACAATATACTTTGTGGTAAGGAGAGCAAGAATTAAAGTTGTCAAGGTTCTCAGCTTGCTTGGATTCACAATCACTGATCATGGGAACAGAAAGAAATCAAATGATGTATTGCATTGGGCAAATCTGTTTCACAAGACACATCTTCAATATGGAAAATTAAACATGTTACCTTGAGGACGGAAGTGCACCTGACCAAACCACTGCATTTTCAACCACCTCGTATCCCTGTCGTATGTGTGTGATATTCATGTGAGCAGTGAATAAAAGATACAAAAAAACTCATGAATTTAAAATATGAAGTTGACAAAAAATATCGAAAGTACAGTGGGCTTCCAGAAGAAGAAACAACTGATAGAGAAATCACAGCCAGCATTCTCTTTAGAAGTGGGGATGGCGAGACACATCTCTTGCCCAATGGACACATTTATGAAGAGAAACCTTTCCTCAGGAAATTAAATCATGCTTTGTCAAATAGAGGGTGGATAAGAGGCGAGGAAGACCTGCTCCTCAGTGACATGGATTGACATAGTGGGTAAAACACTGGGCTCAACATCGCAGGATTTGTGAGAATGCCAAAGAACCAGGAAGTGCTTCATTATGCTGAGGGTAGGGTTGTTAAGAGTTGGTGTCAGTTCCATAGTGTCTAACTACAACTGTTCAGAGTGCTTACTTTTATTATTAGAAATACATACTGATCATTTATAACTTGAACTTTACAAATATAATATATAAATTACCCTCTCACTATGATTCTGTTTTTGGCATTTTTGGCATTTGAAATTTCTTACACAGCAGAAAAAAAAATGTTGGAGAATTTGAGAAAATTATCTAGCTTCTGTTTAACTGTGAGAGATGTTTAATGAAGGCCTATGTGGTAAAGATTGTTCTAAATCGTGTGAAGGTTTTGTTAAACATGATCTCATTCTCAAATTTCTGATGAAAATGAACACTATGGAGACCCTCAGATTTCACTGATAGCCACAAGTTAATCTCTCAAGGAAAGTCTACTTTGATTGAAATAAGGATCATTGCAAACCTGGTCCTCTTTGTTAATTTTATTTGTAATGTAAATAATTTTAAATTTTTATAAAAGTTGGGAAGATAGTTTTCGCTCATAGAGTCTTTACTTGTAAGGTTAAAATTTAAATATTCATGGTGTATTTCTCAAGATTGACATATAACTATTACTATAATACTTTTAACCAAAGCACATAGTATATTTGCAATTTTGCCAATTTTATAATGATAGAAAAACTTTTTAAAATAATTTTATTGGGAGCGCTTACAGCTACTGCAACATTCAGTACATCATTTGTATCAAGCACATTTGCACACATGCTGCCACATACATTTCCAAACATTTTCCATTTAAGCCCTTGGTACAAGCTCCTCTTTAAAAAAAAAAGCTCCCCTTTCCCCTCCCTCCCTCCCTCCCTTTTTTAATGAAAAATTTTATTGGGGACCCATACAACTCCCATCACAATCCATACCAACATCAATTGTATGTAGTCCACATTTACACACCCACTGCTATCATCACTCTCAAAGCATCCTCCCTCCCTCCAGGCCCCCAGTATAAACTCCCTATATTAACCTTTCTCCCCCACTTCCCCTTGAACCCTTAGTAATTTACAAATTGTTATTTTTTCATACTGTACACTATACAATGTGTCCCAACACTAGCTTCCCTGTTGTCCGTGTCCCAGAGAGGAGGTTACGTGTAGATTCCTGAAGTTGGTTCTCCCTTTCTATTCTTCCATCCCTCCACCCTCCTGGTATTACCACTCCTATTACTAGTCTTGATGGATCATCTATCCTAAGTTTCCCTTGTTTCCAACTTCACTGTACATCTCCTTGTCTAGCTGGAATTATGTGGTAGATTTGGGGTCATAATAGTGGAAGGGAGGCAGCATGGGAACTAGAGGAAGGTTACATATTTCATTCCTCCTACCCTGTATCTTAACTGGCTCATCTCCTCCTTGTAACCCCTCTTCAAGAGGATGTCACCTCACCTGTTGATGGGCTTTGGGTCCCCAATCTGTACTCTCCCTCATTAATAATTATATAATTTTAGCTCATTGATGCCTGACACCGGATCCCTTCACCACCTCATGATCACACAGGCTGGTGTGCTTTTTCCGTGTGGGCTTTATTGCTTCTGAGCTGAAGCAATATGGCCACTTGTTTACTCAAGCCTTTAAGACCCCAGACTAGAAAAACTTAATGAAGAAACATATCACCACAAAAGCAAGCATTCTTTTTCTCACTCCTTAGCTATACATTCAATGTTTTCATAATCCCATTTGCAAGGTTCAAATATAAAATAATTTTGCAAAGGGATACTGCTGAAAATTACTCTAAATAATTCTAAGTGATTAGAGCAGCAATGTTAAATAAAATATTTCAAATCCCAATACTATTATGTGGTATTGTGAGAAGAGAGACAGTCGATTAAACAAATTATATAATATAAGGATTTTCACTCAATTATACTGACAAGATTAGCTGAGGAGATAGATGGGCAGTACTGGGAGATAGAAGCTACAATTTTAACAATGTAGGTAAGGAAGACCTTACATAAAGTTTAAACAAACATGTGAAGAAATTTCAGGCATAGTTTGCACATATCTTAAGGAGTGTGTTCCAAGCAGAAGGAAAAGCAAATATGAAAACCTACATGCATTATTGTATGCCAAAACTCAAGGAAAAGAGATTAGGCCAGTATTATTAGAGCAAAGTGCGCATATGCCAGGGAAGCATTGGCCTTTTGACTTTCATACTTGCTTATATCATCCCTGTCTTTTGCTTTAAACACTTTTCCTACAGATTTTCATTTGACTGCATTTTTATCTTCCTCAAGTGTATTCTCAAGCTTCACCTTATCAGTGAGGCTTACTCTTATAACTCAAATTAATTTTACAGGTTAGAAAGGTTAGAAATCACCTGAAAGAATATAGAAAGCATGACATTCAATATTTTAGGTACTAGTGAGCAGGAATGTATTAATTCCATTTAAAGAAATACAATCACATGCTTTATTATTTTAGGGATGACAAATTCAAGAGGATGACTTCCCATTTGTCATCAAATAGGACATTTTATACTTTGCCTTAAAGTACAATAGTTATATACATATAACAAAGTCCAGCTAGTATAATTAATCCAATTTATGCACCAACCCCTAAAGTTAATCATAAATAGCTGAAGAATTCTATGTTTTTTGCAGTTTTAAGTTGATCAACTCTGCAATCAAGATTCATTGATGATCACTGATTATTGAAGTGCAAAACTTATAAACAAAGAACAAATATAATTTGGAAAATATGGCCTAGGCAATAGACATTAAGCTGGATCTTGCATGACTTTATTTTGTAAAACTAATTTCTTAATTGCAAATGCTTTTTATCAGCAATAAAACAATGACAACACACTCACATTTTTCCAAAGAATATACAAAAAATTATATTGGATATATTGTGGGAAGAAATGATGGAGATGTCTAATACAGAAAGCTAAAATAAGACCAAAAGCTGACCATCAATTCTCATATTAAAAGTAGGTTGAAGTTGAAGAAAATAGGAACACATCAATCACAGCCAAAATACCACCTGAGTATGCCACACCTGAATTTTGAAAAATCTTAAGAACAGATTTGAATCATTAAACACTAATGGCAGTAGACCAGATGAGTTGTGGGCTGATATTAAAACTTAATACTCAGAAATTTTATCTTGATTGTAAATACTGATTCAATGAAAGAACTAATTAATTAAAATCACTGAACAGAAATTTTCACAGGATAATTAGAGAAGATAAACAAAATACTATATGGAAATTTGCAAAGATCTTAAATTAGAAAATTAAAAAGGAGTAATGTATATACCTGTGGATAAGCTGAGTTTTCCTCACATTTTTTAAGCAGTTTTGTGGTAAAATTAGATGACTCGGTTGATATTCAGATCAGCTTATGTGGTACACACAGTGAATTTCATGTTGGAAAAACTGAAGAAAATGTGAATTCTTGAGATGCGATATTAAAAGATTCTATGGAAAAATATTGAGCTATGCAATAAACAACAGAAGAAAATAGGAGGACAGAGTCAATATTCCAAAAAGAACTCATAGACATTCAATCATTTCAAGTGGTAACATATGATCAAAAATTAATGATATTGAAAATAAAGAAGTCCCAGTTACACTGAAGGCATTAATGAAAACAAGTTCCCAGAAATTGACAGAATGCCAATCAAAATGCTCAACAAATTGATGAAGCACTGGAAGCACTCATTTGTATTTGTCAAGAAATTTAGAATACAGCTACATGACCAACCAATTAGAAATCCATATATGTACGAATTCCAAATAAAGATGACTCAAGAGATGCAGATATTATAAAACAATATATTTAATATCACACACAAGTGAACATTTACTGAAGAACCTTTAAAAATGTTAGCAACAGTACATTGACATGGAGCCTCCAGAAATTCAACCTGATTAGGAAGAGAACTTGACATATGGCATATCGCTGTTAATGGCATATGGATCTTAGTTTAAAGAGAGAAATGCACAGAAATGATAAATTGTATTTTGTTGACTATGCAAAGTCATTTGACTGTGTGAATCATGAAAAATTATGGATAACATTGAGAAGAATGGGGATTCAAGAACATGTTTTTGCTCGTGTGGAATTTGTACATAGACCAAAACCAGAAGGCAGTCTAAGAACAGAGCAAGAAAATACCGCTCATATGGTGTATATGGCAGTTACATACATAATTTCATTTCAACTTGATATATAAAAGTATGGGATTGGAGTCTAGCCTGTCCATCACATCACAGCCAGATGGTACCTCCTTGTGGGAGTGGCCTGGGAACCTCCCCGTTTTCCTCCCCACTTTCCTCCTTGCTAACCCTGATGGCAGCCAGAATTCTGGAAATGTGTCCAGTGCCATCGGAGTTACAGGACTTTGCACTCACCGGTCTGTGATATTCCTTTGTTCTATATCATTGCATGTGGCTTCCTGAATCATAAGAGGGACTTATGGATTATCGAGTTGAGTTGGTTGGGGCTGGGATGTTTTCTTGAGGGGAAAAAACTCCTTTTTATGAAGTTCTTTCTTACACAAACATAAGTGTCATGGGGTTTGTTTCTCTAGTCTAACTGGATTAACCCAGTTTAAAATAAGTAAATGTGCACAGGTGGGTTGTATGGCTTCAAAGCACCTACTGTATGTGAATGCTGAGCAAATAAAGGGCGGAGCTGCACCACATTCAGAAGCAAGCAGCACCAGCAGTGGAGGAAGATTTATGAACAACCTGACATAAGCAGATGGCACAACTTTGCTTCCTGAAAGTGATTACTTGACACTTGCAGATGAAGATCACAGTGTTCAGTATGGATAGAAACTCAATGTAAAGAAAAACAAAATCCTCACAACTGGATTGATAGATGATAACATCATGATACACGGAGAAAAGACCCTATTGTCAAGGATTGCTACTGGCTTGGATGAATAGTCAATGCTCACGGAACAGCACTGAGGAAATTAAATGATGTGTTTCACACAGCAAATCTGCTGTCCAAGACCTCTTGAGAGTGTCAATGAGCCAGACTGGCCCTGGAAGAACTAAGGTGCAGCTCAGCCAAGCTACTGTATTTTGCATCACCTTATGTGCATGTAAAAGTTGGGCATTGAGGAAGGAAGACTACAAGAATCTGTGCATTTGAATTAAGCTGATAGCAAAGAGTATTGAATGTACTACAGACTGTCAGAAGAACAAATCAATCTACGTTTGAAGAAGTAGAACCAGCTTTATCCTGGGAATGGAGAAAGCTGAAGTTTCATTGCATGAAATTGGAGCATGTGGTTAGTCCCTGGGAAAGGATATCACGTGAGGTGAAGTGCGGGATCAATGAAGAAGAAGCCCTCAAGGAGATGGATTCACAGTAGCAATGGGCTCAAATATAACAAGGATAGTGTGCAGGAATGAGTGGTGTTTTGTTTTTGTATGTAAAAGTCACCAGGAAAGAGTACAAGCTTAAGTGCACCTACCAGCAACAGCTCCACGGGCCATCCACAAACGGGCCCTCCGGTTCTTTTTCACTCAGCTCTGGGTACACTCTTCTTAAGACACTGTTTCATTGAATGTTATGGAATGACATGGGACCATGTCTGACCAGCTGAGTGCCACAAGGCAGGGGTTAGCCAGGCTTCCACTTTCTGTTCTGACCCTATTTGGACATCAACTGTTGCTTTACTTGTCAGCTGTGTTTGGTGATGTCCATAAAACTCACTCATAATACTCAGGATGATGAGGGTTTACTAGGGAAGTTATGAGGTTGCCTCAGGTCAGGTTAAAGGGATCTCTTCTCAGGAGCGACTACATTCCTCTGGACCTCAGCTTCCCAGCAGACATGTGATCTCAGTCTGTACCTCATTCCATCAGCCTGGAAGCTTTCCTAATCGCCTCAATATCGCCTCTGTGAGAAACCTCACGGTCTCGGTTGTATGGCCTTTTGTGCTCTGTCTCTGTTGCACAAGAATGTTCCATATGAGTTGCTGATGGCTTTTCATTTGTGATGGCCAGAGGATTCCCTCTTGCTTCTGTACCAAGAGAGACTTTTTAACAAAGATAATCAATCCTGGTACACTGTTATACAAACCCTCTTTACCCAGTAGCAGTGAAAGTTGAAAGACAAGGTGAGATAAAAGATTCCATGTAATTTCACTTCACCATCAACATGTAATTTATTTGTTAAATTATTTTATCTTCTGTGCCTCTCCCCAGGTGAAGGTCCTCCAGACATCACTGAATCCAGGTTTCTTAGATCCAGGCACCTAGTTTTATTGGTGACAGCTTTCACAACCTCCAGTGCCCTATGGTTCAAGTATTGATAGGACAAATGGTTGTGGAGAAATACACTGACAAGAATTGGAAAGAAGAATCGGAATTCCACTCCAAAGAGAAGTGGAAAACAATGAGAAAGTGTGTACTGCAAATAGTGCAATGATTATAACCAAGAACATGTCAAATATAATATATGGAAATAGACAGATACTTGGAGAGAACATGGGCAACCTATAAATTTTGTCTTTAGTAAGCTTTGGGCCAGGATTCCTTTTGACTTGAGATCCCTCAGAAAGTTGAGGGACGAAACATTTTAAAAACCCAATAATTCTAGAATTAACTCAAGAATCACCATTATATATTTTATGGTTATATGTGAGATAATATTCTAACATTAAATGACTGTTCTTAATTGTATATCAACCTGAAAAGAAAAATAATTTTTCACTCAAATTTATGCTTCATAGTGTGTATCTTAATTCACAAAGATCTCAAATATTTGTTGCTTAAATATAATACAATATCACTCAAATCACAGATTCCAAAATCCTAGACACTTAGATTAATATCTGCTGTTCAAATACATTTTAACTAATGGCATGAGGGGCTAAAGGTTACCTAGAAAACGATAGGGAAAAACATGTAATTTCAAACAATGGATGAGGTGTCTGAGTACTTAGACCATAGAAATCCCACTTCTTTATGTACACATCTTAGAAAATTTTTAAAAAGAAAGAAAATAGGAAGTGTATACTTTTCCGTGAAAATCCATGTATTTTTACAGTATATAGTTCTGCAAATCATCTTGCTGTTAATTATTAAAGTTTCTATTGTATGTTAATTTAAAGAAAATTAAAGTGTGCATCAGATTCATGTATCTAACCATATGACAAAGTTGGTATGGGTATCACAATGTTCTACAGCTTGTTATGAAGATATGTTCACAGATCAAGGAGGTAGAAGAAAATATGGCCAAGGTCATTAGTTACAAAGAATTTGCTCAACATGAGTTAATGTCCACATAAGAAATGTTAAATAATATAGTTAGAAAAGAGATAAGAAGCAGAACAGGTAGGAATTTGGAGAATTTTCAATAGAGTGATTTTTTTAAGTGAAAAGATATCAAAAGATTTTTTTTTAATAAAGGTAATTGTGGCTTGGATTAAGATATTTGCACAGTGGTTTGGATTAAGATGGTACCAATGGAATTGGAAAGAAGATAACTAAGAAACTCTGGACATCAAATCTAAAGAACTTGCAGATGTATAGGAATGTGAGAACTTGAAGAGCAAGAAATTATAAATAAAATCTTTAGTAACCAGAGAATGGAGACAAACAATTTGCTAAATTCACATTTGAGAAAAGCTACACTACTTCAATGTTACTGTAATAGTTTTGAGTTATTAAAGTTTTGGAGCTATTTTACTTCATTTTTATGACAGTTTTGGTCTAACCTTTTATAATTAAAATTTTCATTAATACTTTTAGTTTTAGTATTATGAAGTTAGTTATCATATGAACAGTGCACTAGAAGAAATGAAAAGGAGAGAAAAAGACTATATAAAGATATATCCTGAAGATATAAATTTGATAAGTGGTCTAAACTCTTTTCAGGTTAATAGGGGTAAAAATGGTGAGTAATATTTTGCTTTTGACAGCACATTCTATAATTTCTTACAATATAGATCATAATATGTATAATTCTTGTTAAACTGATGAGTTTCTAAATGTGAAAAAAGATACTCTGTAGAATCTTACAACAGTGTTGATTAGTGATTTAAAAAGTACTCAAGAATATAAAAAAGACAATAGGTTTTAATGGTAAGTTCTTCATAAACTGAATCTCAGAAAGAAATTTGTCTCCCTGATGATAATAATCTTGTAGAAAACATAGTCCACATATATAATTAGGTAAAATCACAAAGGAGAAAATAACAATTGCTGCAATTGTAAAATGAGATGTCTGTCCTCCATGAAAGGGGGGTTTAATGATCATAACAAGGCTTCTGAAAATATTGCTTTCAGTTTTCATTTTATTATGAATACATTAAGGCTACAACTTCAGAAATCCTTTATTCAAGTCCTTTGGGCTGCTACCCACCTAAGTGACATAAAGTCAACAGAAGAATGGTATATAGATTTTCTTGTGGTTGAAGCATAATTTCTATTTGAATTAGATGATTCCAGAACTGGTGCTACTTATCAGGAAGCAACTAAGAGATATGTTTCCCATTTTGTCCAGGCTAGAAACTTACTGTTGCACCAATATATTTTACTTGATGGGATAACTTTTGTAGGCTCAAAAATAATATCCTGACTGTATAGATTTCTGTATTATATTCTATTTAAAAGGGACAAAGACAAAAATAGATACTTTGTGCAAGTAATTTAATCAAACAACTGTCTTTAACACATTATATTTTGTCGGCGGATTTTATTATTTATTTACTAACTAATGGGTAAAAAAAATGAAGGGATTGAATAGCCATTAAATATGCCCCAGAGAAAGTTTGTATTGTCATATTTAAGGAGAAATTATTCTTTCAATTTCCTAATGTTTCAACTACTCACATGATGCTTGAATCCCATTTAAAATGCTTAAGCTTCAATTATAATCTGATGCTTGAAGTCCATTTTAAATTCCTAATACAGTGATTCTCAACAATGCCGAGAGTGAGCCCTGGAATTTTTAAAAACCTAAAAGTGTTTATGTCTTATCTAGAATGATTGAATTTAAATGTCTTGGGTATTTAATTGAGATAGCAAATCATATTATACTTCAAAAACGTCATCTAGCAGGAATAATATGTCAGAAAGTTAAAAACCACTTGCCTATGGATGTGACATTCTAATTGGAGACATTCCTGAAACAATGTTTGAGAGGTCTATTTGAAAACCCTGAGACTTCTGAGGTTCAAGAAAAAAATTACCATGGATTTCATGATGGCATTGAAGAATTTTTAGCCTATTTCAAGAATATAGTAACAATTTTTCTTATGAAAGTGATAATACAGTTATTTGAAATATGGAAATTACTCTATGTGAATACAGCTATTAGAGAAAGAGTTTTTTTTCAATAAAATGTACTAAATCTACTACATCTGCCATTTCAGCCCGGACTTACTCCCATTCGCATCCCCAACTCACTTCTTTTAGCTGAAACTTTACTCTCAGGAATCTACTCTTTGTAAGTGCAATCCAAGTAATGGTGTTTCCTTTCCCTATGATTCCTTTTTGAGTCCTGATTCTCTAGAGGAGCAAAGCTACTGAAGTTCATATCTGAACATATATGGAGAGACTTCTCTCAAAGGCAAGGCTTACAGTTTTAGAGGCAGGTGAGTTAGTTTCTTACCTGTGGGTCAAATATCCAGCTGGAAATTAATCTCAGCTCACAAAGTTGCAGGGGCTGTTGAACCCAAGGTAGATAAGTCAGATGACAGGCTGCTGGCTGTAGAGGCAAAAAAGGCCGTTTTCAGCACATAAAACAGCAGAGTGCTGATGACTTCTGGAATCATCAGAAAATATGGTAGTCTGCTGGCTTAGGCCAAATAACCAAAGTGCGCATAATGATACGGGATCCACACGCAGAAAAAAGCAAGCAAATTTGGTCAAAGTATCCACACATAATGGCAGCTGGTCAATCCCCTGAATAAATGACCTTTCAACAGATTAGCTGATTTAATCATAGAGCTGATTATGTCACATGAGATATCATCCTGGGCAATGACTACAACTTAACCACCCAGTCACTGAGAATCCTGCCCTGGCCAGTTGACATCTAAACGCATCACATCTCCTTACCTGTACCTGTAGTTTCCTGAGTCTTTCATGTTCTCGCCCTGGCCCGTAGTTATTAAAACATCATGCCCAGGGGCTTCACTGTGAGAGAACGTGAGTTTTCCATTATAAAAATTAACAAATTTCCTATTGAAATCAATTTTCACAGCAATATGGTAAAAAACATCTGAAGGTCATAAAGCTAAAGTAGTTTTCAAAACTGCTGTTGATCCCAGAAAATAGCTTAGCATTTATAAGGCTTTGGGGATTTTAATTGGCATTTTCCCCATATGTTAGAATATATCCAGACTAGTAGTCAAATTATTTTAAATAGTATGAAACATACATTAATATCAATACTTGTTTAGACAGGTATCAGGAATTCATTTGTAGTTTTATACATGATCTGAAAATATCATGAAACTTGCTTTCCTCACTCTGTGAGCAAGTCAATATCAATTTACCAGGAGCTTATAGGACAAAGTAGAACCTTCCTGTGGGTTTCTAAGACTGCAAATCTTTATAGGAGTAGAAAGCTTTTTCGCTTGAAGATGCTGACAGTTTTGAACTCCTGACCTGTGATTATTAGCCCACTAATAACTGTGGTTATTAGTCACTAAGCCACCAGAACTCCTTCATGAAATTATCTTGCCCAGTTCAATTTTAGATAGAGGTATATCTTGAAAGTTTCAGCATAAGAAAATTTGTTCAAGGACATATATTTTATGAGCATATTCACACAATCAGAGACAATTAATGACCAAATCAGTCTTAAAACAAAATATAACCAAAATACTCCTTAGAAGTGAGACTGGCAAGAACTTACCTAATTTTGGACACATCATCTGGAAAGAGCACTCACTAGAAGAGGATATAGTCATTGATAAGGCAGGTTGTCAGTATAAAATGAGGAAAAGTCTCATCGAGATGGTTAGCACAATAGAAAAGTTATAGATTCAAATATATCAACAACCATAAAAATGGTGCAAGGTCCAGCCATGTTTTCTGCTATAATTAAGGTCCTTCTGAGTCAGAGTTAACTTGATGACGGTCAACAGCAAGGATACTTCATTTCTACACATATTTTATCTATAAAACAGGCAAACTCACTCATTCCTACTTCCAACTCCTTTTACCTTCATTTTTTAACCTTAGAGTGTTTAAGTTTCCCTATTTTAGAGGTTATAACACCAAAACTTGTTTTATATATAACATCCAAATATAATATTTGTATAAATATTTCTGGCCTCTCTCATTTCCCTGATGAGGGCTTCTGTCTAACAATCTAATGCATAAGTATCCCCAGTCCGAAACTGTAAGCAAATACAGAAAAGATCTGAAAGGCAGGAGGGATTGAGCAAGGACATGTCAAGCAAACATAAATCTATCTGTACAAAGGCGGTTAAAAAGGAGGGAGATTATGAGAAGTGTGACAGAATTTGATATGAAGAAAAAGACGACATAAGAAATGTTTATGAGTGTTACAACATCGATTCCCAATAATTTCTTTGGAACATGTGGGTAATATTTGAAATTTCTTATTCATTAACCTTGTACCTTTGACACTTGGTTCTCTGGGTTGCTAATTTAAAGTCATATATTCAAGGTTTTTAGTGGATGATGATGTCCAAATAGGTTTTTGTGATTAATGGGGTGGGGAAATTCTTTAATACTATATTAAAATGACTAATTTAAAGATTTCTCTGAAGATATATAAAAGTATCCTTGCCAAAGTCAGAGAACATGTAGCATTTTAAGTTTGTTAAGTTTCATTTAAAATAACATATAAAAGATGATTAACTATATGAACTCAGGCTCGTGATTTGGTTTGGATTAATGAAAAATTCCCTCTCAAGTTTTCTGAGACTTTAAATAAAATCATGTATGTATGTCAAAAGCATACCAAATTTCAATTAAATCCAAGTAACGATAGCTTTTCATTATTGGCCTGTGATTACATTTGTAATGAAAGAAAACAAACTGAGGACTCCCTGAGAAGTAAGGGAAAACTTCCAGAGGATCCATGAAGAAAATAATGCTTTCAAAAAAGGAGGAATGACTGAAATGGATGAATGATTGCCCAAATGCATAGATTACAAATGCTTTACATCTCCCTATAATACTAAAGATATTTCAGTATGACTCCTTTTATTACATGTCTTCCCTCTACGTCACAGCTCTTGCCTCATTAATTATCTTTCATTCTATGGAAATATTATTGCTTTTCACAATTTTGAAAAAAGATAACTACACTAATGCATTTCCCATAATTGAGCGTTTGAAGAAATATATAAATGGAAACCCAAGACTGTAAAGAAACATTTAAAAATTTTATCTGTGTTCTCAATTGAATATATTAATTACAGCAATCTTCCTTACATTTATTTTTGTTTGGTATAAAGTATTTATTACAAAATAATATTACTAATTAAAACAAAATTTACAGTTACTAGCAGTTGTGTTTAGTGGTCTGCAATATTCTATTAAACAGAATGATTAAACAATATTTGGATGTATTTAGATGACTATTAATAATTTGGCATGTATACATTTACTGGTTTATTTTTGAAGAACTTTTTGACCTTATATATATATAAATGAAACATACATTTAGTTATATGACTAAAAAGAATATATAATAAGCTTATTCTGTAAAGGACAATTGAAAGTGCTGAATGGCATATATTTTTAAGGTTTTATGCAATGCCAAAAGATTGACAAGACAATAAGAAATAAGTATCATAATATCAAAACTGACAAATATGGAGACTATTAAAGGTCATTGGCTTGGCAGCATTTACAAATGTAAAAATCAATAGATTAGTTTCAAAAATTAAAAGGAAAATCAAATTTCTTTTGCATGGGAAGGAAAAAAACACTACACACATAGGCAATGCTTAGGCAATGGGTGATCTGAAAGTAAACAGAATGAAATGATAACTCCTACCAATACCTCAGAAGTATTATTGTCCAAATTATTATAACTAAACATTCAAAATTCAGAGCTACAAATTTAACTTGAAGATAACCCACATGTGCTATTCTATTAACTGCACTGAAGAAATGTGCCTTTTAATCTGCATACATCAAAAATTATTATCACAATGATAATAACACAAATTCTTCTAAAACTGAAGCAAGGTAAAAAATAAATAAAATAAATGGAGAAACTTTGGTGGAAAATTATTGTTGATTTACAAAATGTCTATGAGTGTGATGTCCCAAAGTTATCAACAATTCAGAAATGACTTATTTGATGAAGGAATAAAATGATGTTGATGAAAACATCCACAATAGCGGACCTTCCGTATCAGCTTGGGAAGAACAAGTGAAAATGTTTGTTCCCTAAATTGAAGAGGACAGAGGATTATCAGTGGAAACAATAACGAACATTATAGATATTTTAATTAGTTCAGCTTACACATTTCTGATTAAAAAGTTAAAGTGAAGCACAGTTTCTGTTTGATGGGCACCTGTTGTGCCCAGAACAGCTGCAGGCAAGAACAGTTTTTAATGGAAATTTTAAACAAATAGGGTCAAGATTATGAAGGATTTTCTTCCAAGAATTGTAATATGAGATGCTGAAGATGAAGAACAATAAAACAATGGCTCCCAGTGGTGATGTGACCTCCAAACTTAGCCAAACTCATTAAGAGCTATCCAATTCTGTTCCTGTAGATTTCGACGAGTGTAAATCTTTTTTTTTTTTTTTTTTAGGCATCACTGCCCTCAGGTGGTGGGAGTAGGAGGCCCAGCCTTTGCTCCTGGGAGCTGGAATTGAACCTCCAACCCAGTGGGCCGCAGTCCCGCGCACAACCACTACGCCACCGGGGCTCAGCCCGAGTGTAAATCTTTATGGGAGTAGAGACGCTCATCTCTCTCTCCTGGAGCAGCTGGCTGACCCACTCACCTCGCAGTAAGGGCTCTGGGATGTGGTCTAATCAACGCAAAAGCAGATTGAACAAGAGCAGAGATAAGTCCTTGGAGCAACTTGCTTATTGACTTTCTGGATGACCAATGAATGATAACGTGCTTATGTTGAAAGTGTTTTGAAAAAAATTAACAAAATCTTCTTCAAAAAAGTACTCGGGGAAACCTCCATCAGAGAGCTCTTCACCAAGTCATGGTTGCTGATATTTTATCTCATCAAACAAGGGGAATTTGTGAGTTTCTGTGAAAATAGAATTGGGGCATCCATCTTAAAATCCTGAGATGAGTTCTTCTGACTCCTTACCAAGCACTCTGGAGGCCCCGCGGGGCAGGCCTTGAGCTAAGCAGCACAGGTCAGAAGGTTGAACGCTCCATGCCTTCTGTGGGCTGTCTGCCCTCCGCCACAGCTGACGTCTCCGAAACCCCCAAATCACTTCAATTCTATCCTGTAGATTGCTATGAATCAGAACGGACTCAATGGCAGGTGGGTTTTTGGACTCCATTTGTTTCCTAATCTTAAAAAAATAGAATTGTCAAAGAGCGTTTATTTTTTTTCAGTTAGTCACGTAGAAATAACTGCAATGGCATGGTTAAATTCTCAAGTGTGAATTTAGATGAGATCGGGTACATTCAGGGTGGTATGGCCTAGACTCTCACACATAAATTTAGAGATGGACTAAATGGATAGCATTTCTTACAAAAGTATCTTCATTTTAATGGAACTTAGGTTGAGAAAGAAAGTTTATATCTTTAATTTTTATCTTGCAATTCCAGTTTTCCATAAACTTTAAAAAATTCATCACATATGCTACTTATATTTTTGTGCTTTGAAAATATTTTATAATTCCTAGATCTATTGAATACATAGACCACAGCTTTAAAATTTATAATATTACACATATTATGACTTACTAGAGCACAAGAATTGTCCTAGAACTCTTAATGAAGTGGAATACATACTCAACAGAAATCCTGGGCATTTATGGGTTTATTGGATCAGGAAACCAACCTAAGCACCTAAACCTATTGCGGTAAAGTCTATGATAACTTACAAACACTTTACATGAGAGTAGAACTACACCCCTTCCCCTGTCCCCCACTCCAAGAATGGAGTGGAAAGCCTCACCTTGTCCCATGGAGCAGCTGGTAGGTTTTAAGTGTGTATTTTATAGTTAGTCATTCAACACACTATCTACATGCCACCAGAGCTTCTGGATTAGAGAATAGAATTTTCAAATCATTAATCCTTAATCAAATCAAAATTTCAAATCATTTGAATACTTTTTAAAGAATAGCAAAAGGGAAATATTCTCAGGTAAAATATAGGCTTCACAGTACAAGGCAAACAGCATGAGGAAAAGAAATCAAAACCCAGCCACAGCCTTAGAGACACAACCAATATAGATGTAAAAAACAAAGAATATTAGAAGCCAAAATCACAATATCTAAAAGTGATACCATATCATTCCAAAGCATTTTCCCTCAGTTTTGAAAATTACAGTCATCATTAGAAAATTAACAAAGGCAATTCAATACTTTCACATATATATGTAATAAAAAGTATTTGATAAAACATAATATGTATTCTTTATAAAACCTTAGCAAAACAAGAATAGAAGAAGGGTTGCTTAAGTTGTTTAAATAACTATAAAAGTTAGTACACATCATACTTAAAAAATAAGTATTGTTCCTTCTGGAAACACACAAAAATGTGAAATCATTTTGAAATGAGTGTCTCTCAGTTCCAAATGTACTTGACTAAATATGCTTCCATCACCTCTGTGCCTGTCTGCCATATTGGGATGGCTTGTATGTTGTTATGCTGGAAGGTAAGCCACTGGTGTTTCACTTATTAACAGTGTAATTTATTTTGTGCAAATTAAGCAGAGTCTCCAGACTAAGACTAGGAAGAAAGATCTGATATTCTGCTTCTTAAAATTAAGCCGTGAAATCTCTATTGATAATAACACAGTATTTTCTTTATAATTCTGGAAGACAAGTCTATATCTTCGAAGATACTTGAAATGCATTATGCCTACAAAAGTGGATGTAAGCATATGAACGATGATGGTTCAGAGTTGAGTCCATTTGGTTCTACACAGAGTTGATTTGAGGTCAACCAATATGATATAAAAGCTTCTGGACCTTTTATGACTCAGTAAAATACATTTTCTTTTTACTAGACAAATCTCTATTCATTTCTACCAAAAAAGAGCACCATAATGAGAATGGATTTAGAAGGGGAGGAAGGAGATATTTCTGTGGACTACCAAAGCAAAAATGTGTGTATGTAATAAAATCTGTTGGAATTTTTTTGACTAGAAGTGGAGTTACATTTTAAGTTATTACATTATCCAATCAATAAACCATTGAAGCCATTATAATTAAACCCTTCACTGAGAGATCTTACATGTTTTGTCATTCTAATTTATTTAGTAATATTTATGATGCTAAAACAATTTTTGTTCCATATTCTAGTTTGGTGGTGGTGGTGTGTACTAGGCATGGGCTGCTATCTATGAGGGTAATGGTCTGAATGAACCATCCACTTCTCAATAGAAACATGTAGCAGCTTTCTCTTCCATGAAGATTTTCGGCCATGGAAACTATTTGGGAGAGCTCCAATCTATCCCCTAGGGTGAATTGGAATTGACTTGATTGCAATGGGTAGGGGTGTGATGAGTGCTTTACTAGCTGAGGAAAGAAGATGAGGTACTTAGGGTTCAGTTCATAATGTGATTGATTTTCATGTGATTGGAAGCATTACCCTAGATCTGAAGGATGTCCTTAATGAAGCCATACATTGGTGTCTTGAATACTTCAGATGACCTCCTATGTTCTTGCCCACAGATGATTTTGCATATAATTCTCTATATTCCCACTACAACTGAGACATGTATAGCTTTACTACTTTATTTTTTCCACATCTCCCTCCTGTTAAAGAATTGCTAGTATTGATTTTCAGATTTGTTTGTTGTAGTTGCTTTTTGCTTCTTTCATTTGGTTTAAGAATGAGTTTTTTAAATAAATTATGTTCAACATGTTGAATTTTCTGGAAAATATTATTTAAAGTTCTGTCGACAAACTTGGAATAAGTACAGCCAGATTTATCGTTAGAGACAAGGATGGTGCAACTTCATCTTAAATACTAAGGACATATTGTCAGAAGGGACCAGTACAAAGATCTGGAGTTAGAAACCAAAAGGGAAGAACAAAGAACAAATGAGGCATTGATTAAGCTCAAAGAACTGAGGCAAGAATTCAAGCTTTGAGATGCAAGATTGAAAGATTCTGCAGGCATCGTGCTAAAAGAATTGGTCAACTATTAATCGTTTCAAGAGGTAGCAAGTTAAAAGTACCATGGAGGTTGAAGGAAGTATGCAATCTAAACTGCACTGGAAGCATTATTCACAAGCAAGGCTCCAGGAATTGACAGAATATCCACCGAAGGGTTTCCAAAAAATAATGCAGTGGAAGCACTATTTTGACTATGCCAAGCAATTTGGACTTGAAGAGATACAGATTTATACCTATTTAAACGTTGTACCTACTTAAAAGAGCGCTTACCCAATAGAATGCAGAGGTCATCAAGCAATAGTATTAATGTAACAAGCAAGTATATTTTGCTGAAAATAATTTTTGGGGGGGGGCATCACTGCCCTCTGGTGGACATGGGAGGTACCCAGCCTTGCTCTGGAGAGTTGCTGCTGGATTTGAACCGCCAGGCCAGTGGGCTGCAGTCCCACACTCAACCACTATGCCACCAGGGCTCAGGTCTGAAGATTAATTTCTTTGAAGATAATTTTTTAAATGGTTGCAGCAGTTCTTAAACTGGGAAATTGCCGGAAATCCAAGTTTGATTCAGAAAAGGGTATGGAAGGAAGGACATGTAGTCAGGAGACATAAATCCCTGGAGAAGGTCATCATGTTTGGTAAATTAAAGAGGAAGGCCCTCAACAAGGTGGATTGATCCAGGAGCTCCAACAATGAGTTCAAGAATGGAAACACATGGGCTGAACCCTGGTGGCGTAGTGATTGTGTGCAGAATTGTAGCCAACTGGGATGGAAGTTCAACTCCAGCAGTGGCTCTACAGGAGCAAAAGCTGGGCCTCCTACTCCCACCACCAGAGGGCAGAGATGCCTAAAAAGGAAAAAAAAGAATGGGAATAATTATGAGGATGGCACAGGACTGGGCATGCTTTGTTCTGTTGTGTGTAAAGTCACGGGAGGTCATAAGTGACTTGATGACATCCGGCAAAGAATGCTGAATAAAATGCATAGTTTAAAATATCTGTTAAATAAGCAGCTGAATCTTAGGAAACATTACTTAAAGAGGATATTATTAACTAAAACCTAAGCACCTCAGTCATTTTATTTATTTACTCTTCCCCCAAACCATTATATTCAGAGTTAATGGGATAGTATGCAATTCCATAGTTGAATCATATCAAGTAGTGTTGTTCAATCACTAACACAATCAGTTTCAAATATTTTCTTCCTTCTTAAACTCCTTGAATTCAGATCCCTCTTATCCCCCCACTTCCCTTGCCAAACTCCACAAGAACCATTATTCCACTTACTGTCTCTATAGCTTCACCCATCCTGGGTTTTGTGCACCAAAAACCAGAAAAACTCTTAATAGGGGTTAAGGAGGCTAACAACTATGACAAAATACAGCAGACACAGAGCCCAATATCAAAACATACACCCATACAGAGAAAACATAAAAACCCGTATTAAGAAGAAAGTTTATCACAAGGGAGATCAAGTTGCAAAGTTTTAACTTTTCAAGTCAGATTCAACATTTTAATCACTGGAATCATCTCTCTTAACAATCTCTGTCTGATGACCAGGTTGCTCCCAGTCTTAATTCTAGGTACAGGGAAATCACCAGAGGCTTATTCCCTGTGTTGATCCTGCAAATTAATATGGGCTTCTACTGTCATCAATAACCTTTAGCACACCAGACTCCCACAAATTAAACTCTAATACCATTCCCTCATTTCTATTTTTATTAAACAATTACAATCTTTGGATCACAGATGTTAGTATGCTTCTTTTAAAATATAATGCTTCTTTACTGATACGTATGTTATCATTTTTCTTTAAAAATAAATAGCTCATTTTTACTACAATGGTTCACTTAAAAATTAATGTTTGTTGATTTTGTAAATTCGAAATTTTTATCATTGTCCTTTTCAAGATATTATTCAAGGAAAAATAGCTTTCTCGAAAATGGTGTTAGTTAACATTCTGTTCAGTTATTGAACAGTGAGTAAAATTACTTGATAAAGCATGGTGGATCTCTCTCAAATTATACAAATTTCTTGGACATGTAATATGAATTTTCTTGTTAAGACCTCTGAAAAGAACTTAAGTAAGGCTATACTTGTAGCTGAAATAGTTGCTAAGTTAGTATAATAGTGGACATATTTTTAGACTTTACAAATTATTTTTTGACTTTTCCAAAACCAGATTAGGAAATATACTCTAAAGAATTTTTTTTTCTATTTCTTCAACCCACAGTTTTTGAAAAATAATTGTCTCAAAATTTTTGCCTATGTAGTTTATTTTTTACTTATATATATAATTATTTTTCATGAAAGACTCCTTAGCAAAATAATTTTCATTGAGTGACTATGAAAAGTGGTTATGATATGGTATTACATAGAAAAGAACATAGTTCTTAATTTGTGTTTCATTTATTTTATGTGTTTAATTTTAGCCAGTTTCAAATATGCTTCATAGATGTTTAAATTGTGGTGGAGTGAATGAAAATGTACTCATTTTAAATAAAAATTATTGAGATAAAAATAGGAAATGGCTTAAAGAAAATGAAATATCTGTAACACAGCCTTTGATCAATAAAATAAATCGTACATCTCCTCAGATTTTTCTCGTGAAATTTTTTTAAAAAGCGTGTTTATATTTTTGGTTTTTGTTCTGCTTTTCTAGTTAGCTGTGCCATACTGTTAGGCAGATTGGAAGGATATTTTATACCTCTAACCGGGGAAGTTTGAGGATCAGCAACGCCCAGCTCTCTGCTCGTATTCCTAGAATTCTCGAAGGGCTTGTGGAGGCGGGAAGCTGATGAAAAGCAGTCGATGTGGGACCAGATTGACCATTTCTCTCAGGAGCTGTTTTCCTCTCAGAGACAATATACTTTTCTCTTACTCCATTACTTTCTCCCCTCTCTGAGGCCTACCTATGCTAGTCTCTGAGGTATATCTCTTTCCAGAGATAAGTGTCTACTTAACAAGATTTATTTACCTGCTTCCAAGGGCTTTTCTTCTTCCCTTCACTCCTTCTTTGGTCCCTGGAAGGACTTTCATTTCTACATGTTTGTTTTCCTAGAACTTTAGAGCATCCCCTACATAGGATGCCATAGGAGACAAACCTGTACTCAGTCAATTCTGAGTTATGTCTCCTGAAGCAAGAGTCAGGTTTGGTGAATTTGTTTTTGTCGCACATTCCAGAAAGTTGTCTGTACATGATTGCAGTTTGCACTATTTAAACAAGAGAATGAAGGCAAAGCATTTCTAGAGACAAATATTGTCAATGCTTGCTAACCAAAAAGATGGAGGTTCAAATCCATTCTGAGGTGCCTCAGAAGAAGCGACTAAAGATGTACTTCTAAAACTATCAAAACCATGGAAAACTGTACGGAACCCAGTTCCTTTCTGAGCCACACAGTGTCACTGTGACTTGCTCACTGTCACAGAATCAATGCTGACTCACAGCGAACCCCTGTGGGTTTTCGAGGCTGTAACTGTTTACGGGGGTACAGAGCCCAGTCTTTCTCCCATGGAACTCTTGCTGGCTTCAAAGTACTGGCCAGGCAGATCACAGCTCAATGTGCCACCACTGCACCACCACGACTCCCTGTCACCAACACCCAAACCACCTTGATGGCACCCGGTATATAATGTTGGTGAAGCTAAGAGAAAAGTGGTCGAGACACTGTAATGACACAGAATAGCTATGATTCTGAGATGCACATTTAAGCTTTATTTTTTAAACTGGCCTTTGAAAGGTTTTTCAAAAGTTATCCTTTTATTGTGATAATATATGCTTCACTGATGCAATCTCATTCAACAAAGTCATTATGATCAAAGGGACCATTGTATTCTTTAGAGGCAAAATATAATTTAGTGCTAAGGACTCTAATTCTGTGAGTGGTAAAATTCACATAGAGCAGTAATATACACACTCGATTTCTTTTTGTTTATTTTCTTTCAGTTGATTTTGATATGCATCAGCACCATCTACATGAATTCAAATACTCATTGAATATTTAGCAAACTCTTCAGGATTAAATAGTGATTTTTCAACCATGGCTGCCCATTATAAATACTTTTACAATTACTTTTTGTTTTGTTTTGTAATATGCATTCCCTGGGCATATACTGTACTAATTAAATGGAGGGAGACAGTGGTTCTAAGGGATGAGGGGAGAATGCCAAGATTCTTCATGTTTACTGCTACTGTGTTAGTCTGGTAGACTAGACTAACAAATTCATAGACATACTCATATGCAGAATAAAGAGCTTTATATACAAGAAAAGTTGAATATTGATAAAGCTTTCCAGCTCAGGCCAGATCAAGTGTGTACATCTGATATTAGCCCATGTGTCTGATAACAATCTATAAAGTCCTCTTCAGACTCATGAAACACATACAATGGTGCTGAATGCAGGAAGATCACAGGCCAGGGTGTGGGAAATCTATAGATCCAGTGGCATCGCAAGCATCTCAGCGCTGGTAGGAGTCTCCAGGTGGCTTCTCTGGCTCCAGAGGTCTGACTGCATCAGACTCTCTCCATGTGTCTTCACAGGGATGTCTCCCAGGGAGTGAGAAGAGAGAGTGTGTATTTCCTATTACCAAGGAGGAAACACAGGCGTTCCTAGAATCCTCAGGAGAAGGCCATGCCCACAGAGGTCTCAATTACTGCATCCTGATTGACAGGCCAGACTCCACCCCTACACTCTTAATCCTCAAATGAACAGCAGATTATGTAATTACCACAGCTACCATTATATTAACTGAATTGAAAATAAATGTATCTGTGTTAGTCTGGCTAGACTAGAGAAACAAATTCATAAACATGTGTGTGTATATGAAATAGGTTTATATGCAACAGCAATTGAACATTGAGGAAGCATCCCAACCCAGTTCAGTCCAAGGGCCACAGTCAGATATTAGCACATATGTCTGATACCAATCTATAAGTCCTCTTCAGACTCACAAAGCACATGCAATGGCACCAGGACAATCACGGGCCAGTAGGTTCAGAGTCTTGTGTATCTAGTGGTGCTGTAAGCATCCCAGCACTGGCAGGGTCCTCTCTGTGCCTTCTTAAGCATCTCAGCACTGGCATGAATCTCTACTTGGTTTTTCAGGCTTGTGAGGTCTGGTTCCATCAGGGTAGGCCCGTGTGGCTTCTTGTCTAGGATATCTCACAGAGAGTCATCCTTGTGTCTTGTCAGTAGAGTGTCTCCAAGGCACTGAGTAGTGAGTCTCTCACCTCCAAGGGGGTAAATACTGCTGGATTTCCCAGAATTCTCAGAAGAAAACCATGTCCACACAGGAGTCACATTGGCTATCTCCAGATTGTCAGGCTAGACTCCACCCCTATTCTCTTAATCTTCAAATTGACACCAGATTAGCTGACTGCCACAGTATCAGAGACAGTGTTTACTATGCTGTCAGAATGAATTTAGTGAAAAAGATCAACTTTGGGCAAACATTAAATGGCATTTTCTTATTCCGCCACAACCCGCAAAGAGTCCCTGTCAGATTGTTCTTTCCTCAATTTAGAGAGACCCCCCACCATAACCTTCCCACCAGTTTAAGTTACTCTCTCTACTTGGTTAGTGATGGTAAAAGTGTTGTTTCAATAGATTTTAATCTTTTTGAGTACTGTATAGTCCCACTCATCAACAATAATTTTAGAGGATTCTTTGAGAACTTCGAAAGAGGAGATACACTACATTAAAATAAGCTATTGATACTATGGAATCATTTAGTGCCTTACAAATTGTATCTACAAAATTAAATAAAAAATTTTGCTAGTAACATTGCAGTGAATGGGGTTCTTCTAAAATAAAACATTTCAAAATATCTCTATCTTAAGTAGTGATGATGATTTCTATCAGTAACACATTTATCTTTCCAATTAAGTGAGCTTTTAAGAAATGTCCAAATGAAACTCCTGTTTCCCAGGGGACCAGCTAGGCCAGGTTAATTCAAGGCCGAGAGATCATCTTGCAAAGTATGGGACGAACTTGTTTGCTGATAGTGAGGAACTGAAGAACTTGATGAAGATCAAAGATTGCAGCTTTCAGTGTGGATTACAACTTAATGGGAAGAAAATCAAAATCCTCACAGCTTCACTAGTAAGTAACATCATGATGAACAGAGAAGAGAATGAACTAGTCACAAATTATTTCTTGGTTGAGTTCACAACCAATGGTCATGAAAAACAGTGGTCAAGAGATCATATAATGTGCTGCAAAATCTTCTGCACAGTTTTTTTGAAGTGTTCAAAAGCAAAGAGGTAAGTTTGCGAAGGGATACCTGAACCAAACTATGATATTTTCTGTTGCCTCATAGACATTTGAAAATTGGACATCAAATAATGAAGAACATGGAAGAACCCACACATCTGAATTATAGTACTGGTGTCTGCCAAAGGAACAAATCAGATTTATCTTGAAAGAAGTACAGTCAAAATGATCCTTAAAGGCAAGAAGGGCAAGATTTTGTCTCATATATTTTGGACATGGTTCAGGAGCGGTCCGTGCCTGGAGAAAGATATCATATTGGTAAGGTGGACGGGCAGCATAAAAGACAAAGATCTTCCACAAGATTGAAGAATGCAATGACTACAATGACAAGTTCAAACACGGGGATAATTGTGAGGATAGCTGCCTTGGTCACAAGGTCCTGGGCTCATCTTGTAAGCTTTCATCTAATGTAATGCACCTGTTCCAAATCATAGTTCAATTCTTACTTTTGTAGTCTTATATGTAATGCTGTATTGATCTGCCACCAACTCTGAATTTGGGATCACTTCCTTTGAATTCCATACCGGATGTAAGTGGCTACGGGGCAATGGATCCTTGGATGCCATTCTGACCTTTTTCTAATGACCTACTTCATCTGGAAGATGTGTATTCGCCTTTGTTCCATTTTAGACTTTATAACTTCCCCTTAAATAATGTTTTCAATTGGGGTCTAAAAGAAATGCAGTACGGTAAATTTTCATTTATAGCTTATGTTCCCAATATTCATTTTATTGTAAGTAGTAGCTGTATTTATCGCAAATAATAATCCTGCTAATTTTCAGAAAATGTCACTCTGATTCAGCCATGCATTTATGTCCTTGGGACACTGTGTTTATTTTTCTATGTTCTACTTTAAGCAATGCCTATCGACTATAGTTCTCCCTAAGGTGCTATGTTTTCCTTTTCGATTGCCACTACCTCAACTCTGAGTTCCAGGTAGCTAGCAAGTAATTCAACCTTTGGCTTGCTACTTAATTTTAACTTTATTGAATGGTATTTTACAACTATCTTGGTTAAATATGAAAACCCATCACATGTACACATTCAGCAACTTCCTTCTACTTATAATGAAATTAATATCTTAATTATTGGTAATAGGTATGTACAGGTTGATTGAGACCCCATACATCGGAATTGATGTTAAATCTTCCTATCAAAAAGATTTCCCAGAAAATAATGGTCAGTCAATGAATGTTTGGAGATTTAGTGTTAAATGCAAGAATTGTAAAATACATCTTCTCATTTTCTAAACTACAGAATGACTAATCCATTAACTCTCAATAATATTATATTTGAAGACATTTATCAGCAAGACTGCTTTGATTTTGAAAAATTAATATTCTGAGCTTTTTGCTTTGCACAACAAAAGGTTATTCTGAGCCCACTAAAAAAGGCAAAATGACTCACTGAAATGAGCAATTATCAGAGCAAATAGAGCCTTGACTTGTGTTCTATTTTGGTATGTGCTTGTTTGCTGCCTTTGATTATGCTTTGCTTCAGATAGGAATGTTGAGCAAATCTAAGAAAGGAGAAATGTGCACACTTTTAATGTGCACTTAAACAAAACATAAAAATAAAAATTTCTCTCTGTCCATAATGGAAATATGAGAATAAACTGATTACTGAACAGGGAAAAGAAAAAGCAATCCAAAAAGAGCACTTTCTCTGTGGTCAAGAGACCTTAGGGGAAAATAAATGTCCATGAATGTATTCTAAAAATCTCCATGAAATCTTGGAAAAATTTGAGTTAATTTGGACTTTCCTTAAAATACTCTGGAAGACTAAGTCTCTGGTTTCTTGTGAGAGTATGCCGTGACTGCTGAATGTCCACAGAGACTGCACTATTGAAAGCAACTTCCCCAGCACTACTGACAGGAAAGAGCTGATCATTTAGCTTTGGGGGTGATTCTGCTGAGCTTGTGGCTCAGGAATTCTCTATGCTCTATGACTCACAGCTCCTCAAGGGCTCTGACTAACCCTACATTGCTGCATGTTTGCATTTCACTATCATTTTTCCAGCTACATTTCCTACAATCTACACATATCTTTGCCGTGAAACACAAAATCACTAAAAGGTATCGTCAGAATAATTGCACTAAGTTATTGCTGATGATTATCAGTCCTGTTTTCTATTAATAGCAAAAAGGAGACAATTAGAAAATAATTATGATAAATGTAATATCATATATACATTAAGTAGTAAACAAAGTAGTACTCAAAAGAATACTACCTCAAAATAGAACAAGACATGGATGGATTGTAACATATGTGTGTCTTCAATCTATTGCCTAAGAATAAAGTCAGGAAGATCTTCAATTTTAATTAAAAGAAAAATATTCAGTAATACCTATTAGAACTATGCAAATTCAATAGTAATGCTGGGAACTAGTCCCAAGTGAAGGACCATGTTGGGAACTGCCTGCAACTCTAATATGACCATTATTTGGTGTTAAAACTGGAAATGAAGAGACTTTACTTCTCACTTTAAAGACTAATTTTTGTAACTAACACTTTTTCTTTCTAAGTATGAATTCATTAGGTATATATTTCCTGCAAGAAAGCCACGTGTCCATTTTGAGCAATGTGCCCTCATACAAAGATGAAAGTGTAGCAGATTTTGTACCCATTAAACAGTTGTTAAATAGAACTGGGGCAAATTTGTGTGATAATATATCTCTCTTAATATTATCTCAACATTTCATACATATTTTTAATAGATAATTTTGCATAGTGATAGTTGAACTCAATTATGGGGCCAAGATGTTTATCATTCCCCACCATTTGAGAATAAGAATAGAATGCCCTACGTGGTTCTATGAGTCCCTGGAGAAGGACATCATCCTTGGCAGAGAGGCAGCAAAAAGGAGGAAGGGCTTTGCCAAGATAAATGGACACTGGCCGCAACAGTAGACTCCAACATAAGAAAGATTGTGAGGACAGCACAGGACCAGTGGTATTCTGTTGTGTTGTACGTAGGATCAGGCAAAAAGAAAAAGGTGTTCTACCCCCATAAGTAGCTATCGTCCCCGAATCCCACAGGGACAGTTCTACCTGTGGGGTCACTATGAGTCCACATTGATAGGAAGGCATGAGGTCACTATGAGTTGGAACCAATCAGATGACTCCCAACAACAACAACAGGGTCCTAGGACTCTGGAAAGGATTTCATTTCAGTCCTGGCATTCTATGAGCCCTAGTGGCTTATGAACAGCCTGTACATAGACCTCGGGAATAATTTGTGTTTTAAAGCATAAAAGGTGTGCATCAGGGTTATATCTTTTCACCATACTTACTTCATCTAGATGCTGAGCAAATAATCAGAGAAGCTGGGTTAGAGGAACAAGAATGTGGCATGAGAATTTGAGAACAGCTTCCTAACAACACTCGATATGCAGATGACACAACTGTCCCTGCGGAAAGTAAGGTGGACTTGAAGCACTGATGAAAGAAAGTCAAAGAGTGCATGTGACAGTCATGTGCTTATGTTAATTTCATGATTGAAATGTAGTGGTGGAGTCTAGCCTGTTAATCCAGAGATAGCCATTGAGTAGCCAATGAGGCCTCTGTGTGGGCATGGGTTTCTCCTGATATGTTTGGGAAATCTCGCGATATTTCCCTCGTGAAGATGAGAAGCTCTCTTCTCGAGTTGTTGGGAGTTAGTTGGAGAGATGAATCACGGACAAGATAGCAACGTCCCAGAAGCTGGAGGAGCTGGCGGAGCGACCACATGGCTTTGCCCTGATGGAGCCAGACCTCTGAAGCTGGGCCAGCCACATGGAGACCTCTGCCAGCGTTGAGTAACGTCTGCTGGTGATGAACCCTGAGCCCTGGAAGTAAGGAGCCATGGGGAGACCCCTGACAGCACCGGAACTCTGTACCCACTGACCTGTGACTTCGTGAGTCGGAAGGAGACTTTATAGACTGATATCGGGCATATGGGTTAATATCGGACTTATGACTTTGTACTGGACTGGATTGGGATGCTTTCTTAATGTCCTATTTCTCTTATATATAAACCTTTTCCTTATATCCATATGCGTGTCTATGAATTTGTTCCTCTAGTCTACCCGGACTGACACAGGGCAGCCTTAGTAGGTCTCATAATTTAATGTAAAGAAAACCCAAAGCCTCACAATTTGACCAACAGAAAACAACATGATAACAAGAGAAAATACTTCATTTGGGGCGGTGGGTCCATAATCAATTTTCACATAAGTTGCCATCAAGAAATCAAACAATGTATTGCATTGCCCAAATCTGCTGCCCAAGACCTTCTTAAAGTACAGAAGAACAAGGATGTCTATTTGAAGACTAAGATGTATGTCACGCTCCTGTGCATGTGAAAGGAAGGCAAGGAGTAAGGAAAAATGAAGAGAGTCAATGCACTTTAATTATGATGATGACAGAGAAGATAAAAGGTACTATGGACTACCAGAGGTGCAGAACAACTCGTCTAGGAAAAATAACGAAAATGCTCCCTAGATATGAGGATGGAGAGATTTCCTCCTACATACTTTGGCAGGATATTAGAAAAAACAGTCCTGGAAAGGAAAATCCTGCTTGATAAGGTAGAGGGCCGGCAAAACAGAAAGAAGACGACCTTCACTAAGATGTATTGACACTGTGGCTGTAAAATGGAGCTTAAGTGTGTGAGAATCATGAGTATGGGAGAAGACGAGCACGCATTCCGCTCAGCTGTCCTTAGGGTTACTAGTTAGCAGAATCAATTCCATGGGATCTGATGGCGACAGCGGTGGCTCAAGGCTTAAGTGTTCAGCTATATATAAAAAGATCGGCAGTTCAAATACACCAAATTGTCTGCAGAAGAAAGCTATAGCAGGTCACTTCTGTGTGGTTTTAAAGACGACCAACCACCCATACTGACCATATAAATTAGATAGCACTGCTTGTTAGGGATTCTGAATTTATACACCTCTAAAGAGTATATAAGCGCATCTCTTTCCTGACATGGCTAGTAGGCTTGAATTATGGGACTTGAGACTAACAACAGATATCTAACCCATAGCAACACCCAAACTCCTATGCAAACCCTGGAGAGCTGCCCTTTCCTGTCCTACAAGGTCACCATTCATTAGAATATGCCCAATGACGGTGGGTTTTTGTTCTTGTCTGTGGTATTTTGGTTTGATATTATGTGTTTATTTTTTACTACAGCATTACGAAGCTTATCTAATAAAAAAAACAATCAATATACATTGGATAGTACAAATAATTGTTGTATTATATCCTTATTATTTTAAAATTCCAAAGGAATTATGCTTATTGCAACATATTTAAACAAGGATTAGGTCTGCATTTTGCCCCAAAGTAAAATGTGAGAAATTTATATTGTGTATCTTTTTACTCAAAAGTAAAGTCAATAATGAGTCACGAGGCATCTACTCAAATGTTTATGCTAATATAAATATTTTTGTTGTATACATTTATATATAAAAGTTTATAAAATATTCTGTAATTATCCTTAAACATATTCTTTGTTATGTAGCTTTAGGGATGTATATGCTCCATATAAAGATTCTCTCCTGCCATAGACCTTAGCATTAAGTATTCCTATTAAGTAAAGAAGTTGTTTTCTACAATATACAAATATAAATTCATATTTCTTTCAGGAAGTATATATAAAGGTTAGTGCTTAAATATATGGAAACAGAGGTATAATTTGCAGCTGAAGTATCTATTTTCTATAAACTGTAAAGATCAGAATGTCAGTATACATGTAATAAAATGGCCTGGAGAGTTTTCTTATAAGATTTGAGTGGTGTTTTCTTCTGCAATTTTATCAGGCTTTTAGTGGCATAAACTGTGAGCAAGACCTGTAAAGATCATGAAGCACGTGCACTTGCTTACCATTGTTTAGCAAAAGGTACACAAAGGAATTGAAATCTCAAATAGGTTGCATTTTGAGAGAAGAATGGGGAGAGGAGCTGAAAACAAAAGGTAATGTTTATACTGACTATAAATTACACCCTTCAGAACAAGTATTTCCGATGAGAACTGTGGTGGAGAACCGCCTTCCTGCTGGCAAATTAGAGGAGAATCATATGGCCTGAAAGCAGCTTTCTTCAATTACCTTAGACAAAACACCAGAATTGAGAAAAAGCCTTTCGTTTCTTGATAGTGCTGAGATTAAGAGTTTGAGTCAAAGTTCAGAATCTCCCTTCCATTGTGGACTGGTGTTTAGGGTTGTAAGAGGTAGAATTGAACAAATCAATTGCAATTATAAAATATGCGAAAAAATATACTTTCAAAATGTATGCATGAGAAGTCTGTATCTATGATTTATAAATGTGTGCAATCAATAAGGCCAGTAAAAACTCTCTGTAAAGTAATCATTGAGACTTGCAATGATTAAGAAAGAGGAAAAATATTCACCTGGAGGAAGTGATATGTATATATTTACATGTAAATATATACATATATCCAAGGAGGCACATCAAAAAAGAAATCTTTTTCAAAGCTATACATATAAACTTTTTTAAAAAACAACCTTATCATCTTCAAAGTACTCTTCATTACACTTAACACATGTGTCCAATCTGTAATTCCATTCTTGAAAATATTTTTCAAACTCATCTGTTGGATAACTAGCAGCACTTTCCTTGTTTGTTTTTTCACCTCTTCCATTATGCTGCCCTTTCATTCCCCTCTTCATGTGTGGAAAGAAAACAGAAGTCCCATGGAGCATGGTCAGGAGAATAAAGAGCGTGGGCAAGAGAAGCATGTTGTTTCTTGCCAAAAATTGGCACATTGAGATGGCTGCTTGAACAGCTAGCTGCCTGGTTTTGGTGACAAATCCAGTTCCCTATCTGTCACAAATCAGGTCTTTTTTTGTAGTACAGTTACACAATTTTGCAATGACCCTTCACTTTCACATATCTTCGGTTAAAATCGTTTGAGTCAAGAACCAAGATATTCCAAATAACTTCCCCGTCTTTTTGTGGACCTCTGAGCACAAGTGCATGAATTTGGTTGACATTTTCATGAATTGTAAGGGAGTTTTCCTTGGAACAGACTATCAGTTGCTTCTATGTAAGTACAGCTTGAATCTCAGAAAAGTTAAAACAAGTCCACCAGATCCAAAATACAAACTTAATTCTCTCATACCTGAATTTCAAGAATATCTCAAGAATACATTTGGTGCATTGAGCACTAAATCGTGAAAACCCAATGAGTTATGGCACAGCATCAAGAAAATCATTCATGCAGAAAGCAACAGGTCACTAAAAAGAAAGAAAAGATTGGCATGGGTGTCAGAAGGGTCTTGGAAAGTTGAGCTTAATCCTATAGTAGCTAAAGAAAATAGAAGGATTTCAGAAAAAGTTTCAAAGGGTAGATCAAGAAGAGTAAAATACTATCATGAAAGATGCAAAGACCTAGAGTTAGAGAACAGAAAAGAAAGAACACACTCAGCATATCTTAAACTGAATTAATAAAGGAAAATTCAAACTGTGAGTTACCATATTGAATATATAGACAAAAGATTAAATTTTCCAGGAATCAACAAAAGAAAATAGAAATAATGTACGATGTTATGATTCCAAAACAAACAAACAAACAAACAAACATACTGGCAACCTTAGACTTTTCAAGAAGTAGCATACAGCAAGATTCAATGGTTTGGAAGGAAGAAGTGTACTATGCCAATAATTTGCGAGACAGTTCCTTGGCCAGCTAAATGGAAGATTTGCACTCATTCAAAAGACAGGTGAATCAAAATTCTGTGGAAATTACAGAATAATATCAGTGTGGTGGGCTTCCTTAAAGAGGTGGGTTGACAAAATGGTTGCCACATGGGCTCAAGCATAGGAACAATTATGCAGAGGCCACAGGATCAGGTGCTGTTTGTTTCCACTGTACATGAGCTGCTATGATTTGGAAACATGCGGAGAGCATCAACCACGAAGTTCCAATAGGAGTAAATCGGTACAACAGCACAGGATTAGACAAACACAGTAACATGTGTGATGATGAGACACAACAGAACAGAGTTTTTTATTCATCAAACCATGAAGAAGCAAAGGTAGCTCCACATGACTAGCAGCCCATTCCAATAAAAGTTCTAAGGTTGAAGCATATTTAGAGGCAGTTTGGAGGCTTGGATTTAATTTTTTTTCTAAATAGAAAGAAACATTTTGTGGGGGAGGGGGCAATCTCTGCCCTCTGCTGGTTGTGGGCACTACCACCGCTGGATTTGAACTGCCAAGCCCGTGCGCCGCAGTCCTGCCCTCAACCACTTACTCCACCAGGGCTCAGCCCCAGAAACAGGCTTTTAAAAAAAGATGGTCTCACATACATAATCTGATACATGCACCACAACTTTTGTCAAATGTTCTTTATGTTCTTTTCAGTTAGGTTTTTCATTCCTCTTTTTGAATAATCTATTGCTTTTGACCAAAGTAACCATTATTAAATTCTTACTTACCCTTTGAGACTCTTTTCTTTGTCATCACTTCACCGATCAGTTGCTGTCTTTTATATATTTGCATGTTCTATCTAAATATAATATCATATTCACCAAGACTAATTTTTATCAAATTTTTGGAGTTTGTTTCTATCCACTAACTCTTATTTTTTCAAGAGAAGACTATACCTCAGTAGTTTTTAATTGATTAATTTTAAAACATCTTATTGGGGGTTCATACAACTCATCACCATCCATACATCAATTGAAGCTGGCATATTTGTACATATGTTGCCCACATTCTTTTCTAGACATTTACTATCTATTGAGTTCTTGGAATCAGTTCTCCACCCCCTAACACTCCCCCCCCCCAAATTTCATAACCCCGAAGATTGTACATTGTTATTATTTTCATCTTTCACACAGACTGCTGTCTTCCTTCCCCCATGTTTTCTTTTGTCCTTCCCCCTGTAAAGGGTGGGGGGCGTGAATGGTGATGAACTGATAAGGCTGGAATATCATTGAGTAGACAATCAGTAAACATTTCATGAAAAAAAAATGCCTACTTGTGGCAGTCACCTAATCTGGTGCCAATTTGAGGATTAGAAATGTAGGGGTGAAGTCTAGCCTATAATCTGGAGATAACCAATGAGACCTCTGTGTGGGCATGGCCTAATCCTGAGAATTCTGGGAAATATGGTAATTGATTCTTAGAGGTGTTAGATACATTCTCTCTCATTTCACTTCCTTGGAGACTTTCACTGACAATTCTCACTGCCTGAGAGAACTCGACTGTTCAGGCTGGCTCCCTGTGAGACATCCCTGAGGAGAAGCCACATGGACAGCCCCTGATGCAGCATACCTGGACCAAGAGAAGCCAGTGCTGAGAGGTTTACAACACCACTGGATCCAAAGACGTTCCATCCATCTGGCTTGGGATGGTCCTGCAATCAGCGGCATTACATGTGTTTTGTGAGTCTGAAGAAGATTTTGTGTACTGACATTGGACATATGGGCTAATATCAAACTTGTAAGCTTGGACTCGACTGGGTTGGGGTGCTTTCTCAATATCCAATTCCTCTGGTATATAATCCTCTCTCGCATACACATATACATGCTTTCGAATCTGTTTCTCTAGTCTACCCAGTATAACACACCACTTCTCATAGAATAAATATTTGCCATTAATTTAAATACATTAGTTAGTTCTTCATTTCTGATTTAGACTTGAGTACTACTTTGGTTGCCTTAAAATATGTCTCTGTGGCCTGAGTTGGGACACTTAGAATCTTACACTGCTTGTCCTTGACTGCCATCTAAACCAGCTGTCTACTCAGTTGGTATCTGGCCTGTCTTCCATTAACAACCATGCCAGCTACTTACATGTCATACCTCACAGTATTTTCTTCCTACATCTGTCATATGCTCTGACTATGCCAAGATATAGCGTTCTGATTCTTCAAGCAACTTCCAAGATTTTTAATGTCCTCTAAGATATTACATCATCAATCCTTTTTATTTGATTGCCACTGATCCAAAATTGTCTCCACAGTTGACAATTTTCAAATGTCAATTTCCTGTTATTTCTCTCTGTTCTACAAAGGAACTGGTTGGTGCAAGGATGGTTTTGTGAAATTCAAGTAAACAAATTTACAAAATATGTGAGATCAGAGGGAGAATGATATTTAGCAAGTAGGGTTCTTCATCTAACTTTCTTATATTTCATATTTTCCAAATCATTAATCTAATAGAAAGTAGGTCTTTGAGTCTTTATACCAGTCTCATACAGCTTAAGTATTCAATCACTCTTTGCCAAATATATTCGTATATGCTCCACATCTAGCAACCACATTGCTATCGATAGTCATCAATATTTTGTGCTTTAATGAGATGTTAGTATGAGAGATGATAGAAGGAGAGATGGTAAGGTTTTTGAGGAGTAAAAAGAAACACAGACTGATGCCATTCATGTAACCAGGTTGAATGAGGAAGACCAGAAGGGGGATTTATGCTCAGGCAGCAAGGAAGGCCCAGTCATAGAAGGTAATGCAAGATGGATCTACAGAGTCAACAGGGGGCTTGTATCCCCCTTCCTCCAACGGGACCTCTCTGGCACCTCCCCAGGGTCCAAATTGCCAGTCTTCTTCTTCAGACTTGGAATAACACCAGTGTGTCAATGCCTCTCTACTGCTGCTGATTGGAAAGATGCAGTGGAAAGGTAGTGAAGAAGATCCAGTCAACTTTTAGTGAGGCCAAAGGATGGTGGACAACTCCAGACCAGTTGACCATCACCTCCAGTCCCTTGGACTCCATAAAGCTTTTAGGTCTAGAAGAACTCATCCTAAAACATGCTGATGTTGGCCATGGTATGAGTGTTAGAGATGGTGAGACATGGTGTGCTCTTACATTTACATAAGATAATACTGATTTTTATATTAGGAACTGATCTTTCAACCTAAATATGCTGATAAATAAGATATCAGCATATATATAAAATATATATTCAGAATTTTATAAAAATGAATTAAAAGATACGTCAATTTTCAGTAATTTGGTGCTATTAGGCTTATTGTCCTTTTGGACAAATGTGCAGAGTGATGGTTCAATTTATGCTTAGCTTGACCCACTTAACACTGTTAAGGGGGGGAATTCTATTTAAATGATATGTGTTTTAGATCATCACATATAACCTGAAAATATCTCTAATAATGCTGCCTCCAGATTAACTAGAAAAACAAATCTAGTTACACTTACATATGTGTAAGAAAGAGCTGTATACTGAGAAGTAAATATATATACCAGTCCAGTCCAACTCAAAAGTCTAATACTGGTCCAAAAGTCCATCTTCAGTTTACACAGCCAAATGCAATGATGCAGAATGCAGGAAGCTCAGAGGCCAGTGCATGCAGAATCATGTGGATCAAGGTTGATGGAGACACGCAGGACTCAAGCAACACCCAGGGTGGCCAGCAGCAGGAAGGTAAAGGAAGAGTGAGATAGGGGTTGCTCTGGACTCTTCTTAGGAGAAGGTCACAGTCACCAGGATGCACCATCAGACTGTGACCTAATAACCAAGCTGAATACCACTGCTACACTTTTATATATCTTCAAATTGACATGATAGCATTCAACTACCACACATGCCACATAGCATTATTACATTAGGATTAAACATCTCTTAAAAAAGGCAACAGAAATTGTGTGACATTGGGTTTGTAGAACAGTTTATCATCCCAGAAGCACACCCGAGAGCCTGCACTGCTACTGATGGGTGTTCGGCAAAGCTCCTCCCTGGGGTGATGGTGGAAAGGAGACACTGGAATGCTGCTCCCCACTTTCTCTCAGTGCTGCAGATTCTGTTCAGCTCCCCTGTGGTTGCTTGGCGATTCACTTACAAGAGCAAGGCAGTTACAGGTGCAAGTTTTCCAAGACCAAGGCTTCAGGAATACCAGTTGAGAAGTTAGCATAGGGGTTAGTTTAATATTTTGGCAGTCCATGGAAAAGTGAATATATTTTGCTTTTTGGCAGTTAGGTGCATGAAGCAGGCCCTGACACATAACAACCGTGACACATAACAATACAGCAGAATGAAACACCGCGTGGTCCTCTGCCTTCTTCACAAATGTCTCTAAGCCTGAGCCCATTGATACAGCCCCTGGGTCAATCCATCTCATTGAGGCTTACCTCTTTCTCATTGCCCCTCCATTTTACCAAACATGATGCCCATTTCCAGAAAACGGTCTCTTCAGAGACAGCATATCCAAATATGTAAAACAAACTCTTGCCAACCTTGCCTCTAAGGAGCACTCAGGGCTTACTTACAGATGGGTTTGCCCTTTTCACATCCTATGCTACTATCAATAGTCTTCTCCAGCACTGCAATTCAAGTGTATTGGTTCTCCTATGGTCTTCCTTATTCCAAGTTCAACTTTCACATTCATATGATACAAGGGAGAACACCATGACTTGGATCAGGCACACCCTAGTCCTCAAAGAAACATCCTTGCTTTTCAATACTCTAAAGAAGTCTTGCAAAGCAGATGAACCTAATGCAATACATCCTTTGATCCTTTTGCACATACTTCCCTGAGGATTGATTGTGGATTCAAGTAAAACAAAAGCTTTGACAACTTCAAACTTTTCTCCATTTATCATGCTACTTATGGATCCAGTTGTAAGGATTTGGGTCTTCCTTACATTGAATTGTAATCTGTGATGAAAAATAAAATCCCTGGACTTCATTAGCAAATGTTTCAATTCTTCATCACTTTCAGCATGCAAGTTTGTGTCATCTTCATAATGCAGGTTGTTAGAAAGCCTTCCTCCAATCTTGAAGCCACAGTCTTCTTTATATAAGCTAGCTTCTTTTGATAATTTGCTGAGCATGCAGATGGTGAAAGTATACAGCCCTGACACACACCTTTCTTTATTTTAAACAAATAGCATTCCCTTGTTCTGTTTGCACAATTGCCTCTTGACCCATGTACAAGTTCCAAATGACCACAATGAAGTGTTGTGGAATATCCATTCTTCTATTATACACAGTTCATTATGATCCACCAGCCGAATGTCTCTGCACTGTCAATGAAACCTAAAAAGCATCTTTCTAGTAAGCTTTACTTTGAGGCAAAATCCATCTGACATCACCACTGATTCCCCTT